>JAMZAV010006022.1:0-40053 GCA_024449915.1 Sweltsa coloradensis | reverse complement strand
TTTTTTTTTCTTTTTTTTTTTGATGTTTGTCCCGCACGTTTCCGGCAAAACCGATACCCCAAATTTTGCGATAAAATTTTATGGAGGCCTTCAAAACTCTGAACTTGGACTGCCCTTTTTTTGACGCAACGAAAAATTATTTTCATTAAAACGCTTTTTCGATTTTTTTCTTCATTTTTTGAAAAACTTTTCTATTTTTAACACCTACATTTTTTATCCGATTGTTTGATTTTGCTCAAAACCCTTTATTTTATGAATTAAATATTCGTGTAAAATTTGACCAAATCAAAAAAATTATTTCCATAAAAAACAAAATTTTTACGGGTTTTTTTTCTTTTTTAAAAAAAAATTCTTTGACTTTAACACCACATTTTTTATCCGTTAAAATTTTTTTTCACAAAACCTTAATTTTATAAATTTAATAGATAAGTGTTAAATTTGAGCGCACGAGAAATTATTTCTTATAAAAATCGAAATTTTAATTTTTTTTTTTTTTTAAAATTAAATTTAATTAAAAAAAAAATTAAAAAATTAAATTAATTTTTATTTAATTAAATTTTTAAAAAAAAATAAATTTAGTAATGATTTTTCCACAGAAAAACAAAAACTGCATAACACAGGGCAGCTCAAGCCCCAATTTCCCTCACCAAAAACGGGGGGCGGGATTAAGCTTTTTCCTAGAAATTTTACTTTTCGGGATCAAAAAACCGGGGATTTACAATATTCCTGCCCCCAAAAAAATTGGTGCTGATTTTTAAAACATCTCGATCATGACTGCCTGTTGGGTATACATACACATGGCAATATTTTTCCCATTGAGTATTTTGATCGACAATGGCAGGGGTGCGGGAAATATTAATATTTTTTTTAATTAAAAAATTATGCTAAATGAAAAAAATTTAGCTCTCTTTTTTCTTAAACTAGGAAAACGCCAAATCGTTGTTAACGAGTAAACAAACCAGTGTTGAGTACCGGAAACCCCCTTTCCCCTCCCCAAAACCTAAGGCTTTTTCTAGCTAATGGGCATTTCCTCCACTCTTTTGGGCTAAGTGGAGCTTTGGGCCCTTATATTTTTGACTTCCCTTTATAACAACTAATCTAAAATCCTCTCATTTATATTATGATATTTAATGTTACCGAGTACTCAACACTGGCCTGCTCACTCGTCTAACAACGATTTTGGGGTTTTTCCCTAGTAGGGTTTTTTGAGGCGTCAACCAATCGGTTGTCGTAGTCCCCGTCTTCGTACTGAAAGGGCTGTGACCTATTTGAGGTTAAGTTGATTTTGGTTAAGGGTTTTTCACCGCTAGGTCTAATATGCCACTCTAGTTTGGGGATATAAAAAGGAAAATCCCAACCCTAGGGTAGGTGAAAGGAAAAGGGGGGTTTACGTCGGGGGCGTCTTTGTCTCTTTTTCGTGTCTTTATGGTGTCGTCGTTGGGGAGGTCGCCAGGGAAGGAGGAAAAGGTTTTTCCCGAGACTACTACCAGAGCTCGCCTCTATTTTTAGGGGTAATATACTCCTCGCTGACGTTTTTAAATAGAGTTCTTTTGGGCGCGAGCTATGCTTTTGGGCCAAATTCCTAACGGGCTACCAAAGCGTAGCCTATTTTTACATTTCCCTAAGCCTATGACTTTTAAACAACAAAAACAAACCGTTGTGACTTGTGATAACCCCCACTTGGGGGTTTTTTTTTATCCGTCACCGAAATCAAAATTTGTTTTTTTTTCATTTTTAAAACCCATGGCTGTGGCCTTTTACAAAGGGCAAATGAAAACTTTTTGAAATTTTTAGGTTTTAAATTTTTTAATTTTTTTATTTTTTGTAGGTTTAAATTTGAAAAGGTTTTGTCATTTTTTAAGTTCTCATTTAAACTGGTAACGGATGTTTTTAAAAAATTTAGCTCAATTTTTTTGGTTTTGGGGGGCCCGTAGGGACCGACGACTTTTTACAGACATTTAAAACAAACGGAAAAATTAAATCACAACAAAGGCCCGTCGAGTTCGGTTTGTGACACTTTCGCTGCCCCCCACTCGTCTAATAACGTCCCAAAAAATAAAAATTTTTTGTGCGTTTAAATTGCCAAGTGTAAAAATCGATTCTGGCACGATTGATATATTCTAACTAATTCGGGAGGCGGGGTTATTTTTGGACCAAGGAAAGATTGTAAGTTTGTTTGGTTTTATCGATTTTGGCTCAATAGTCAAAAATTTATTTTTCTTTTCCTCAGGTAGACACTAAAAACCGTTTAAAAATGGTCGTTTTAGTAAAAAAAATGTATGAAGGGTCTGGGGTTTTTTTCCCGCATTAATACCAATAAATAGTTAATTTTGCTGATTGAGCAAAAAAATGATAAAAACAAAAAAAGCTTTTATTTCATGTCTTCATGAAAAAATGGAAACTTCCGCCTTTAGTGGGGTTTTCAAATTGCATTTTTTTATGTCCCCATTATTAGAGGCATAAAACATATGAAAAAAATTTTTTAGGTTTTTTAAGACTTCATTTGTTTTTGTTTCTTTAAAAATCCCTGATCCCAATATGCGGTAACTTTTCTGTTTTCTTGACCTTTTTTTTTTATTGTGGGGCATCTTATTGGGAAAAAAGTAGGAGGTATTTATGTCAACCTTGCCTTCTCTTTTACAAAGGTCCCAAATAGTTGGAATTTAAAAAACCCCAAAAATTTCTTGTTTACCCCTTCCATCGCATGCTCCCAAAAACTCCCCTCTACTTTACTCTCCACTTGCTTAACATCGTCCTCATAGAAATATGATTTCTTCGTCTTGTGCCGGATTTCAGCATTGATCCAACCTTCCAAAAACCTGCCTATTTCTCCTGCTACCACATTCATACTCAACTTTAAACTTGAGATTGAACCTCCTTTTTACCCTCTCCCCACACCTAAAGATCACTGCAAATACTAAAAATTATTTTCAGACATTCTATCAAACCCGGGGCTAAAAAAATACAAAAGTTGAAAAAGTGCTAACTGCTACCCCGTCATTAGTACCAAGTACCTACTACACATATTATATTGATGTACTTATTTTGGTTCTTTTTATCCTCCCCCCCCCCCCCCCCTAAGTTCAAAAAGCACTCTTTTGTTTTAACAATGGTTAATGCCTTTAGTCTTATTTTTCATGACAGAAATTCCTCATACCCCCTGTAATAGCTTTTGCATAATTAAAAAACCCATAAGTTTTTTTTTTACCTTTGACGTGTAGTATAAAAATTCGATTGTGAAAATTATTGCCTTGATTGAACAAAACCTTTTCCCGGGTAAGGGTATTCGGGGCCAGCTGTTACGAGCCTGGGAGAAACATTTTATACTATTCACTCACCCAAATGTGCTATGAAAAGGCGCAACTAAGTAAACATTTTGCATCAGGGAACTTATATTAGAAAAATTTGCCTTTTTGATAATAAATGTATTGACAGTAGAATATTTCTCAAACAATCAATCAATTCTGCCTTTCTTACTTGTGGCCTCCTAAATTCATTTAAAATAAAATGTAATATGTAAAAAATAAAATTGATCACCCATCAAACTTTCTTGGGCTAAGATTTTGTTGTGGGTTATCGGGGCCTGACAAAACCCCAAATCCTCAACACTAAAAAAATAAGTACCTACTTCCTTTCGACTTCCATTGATCATTCCCCCCCCCCCAAATTTTCTCTTTACATTTCTTGTCTATTACCATACTTTTTGCCTCTTTTCTCAACATTTTTATTTTGATCCCCCCTTGTCTCTTTCATCCACTTTTTTAGTTTCTTTATTTTCCTAATTGAAATTTTCTGCGACAACATTTTTTCTTGGTAGAGAGCTAACTTTTGTTTTGGAAAAATTACCCTTCCGATCAGGATCGGCATTGTCCCATTACTACACCAAACAGGGTTTAGTAAAAAATAACACAAAAAACCCCCGCGGAGCATCATGCGGGTTAAAGGGCCCAAACTGTGTGAGATAATGTTCTTTGAGGCTCAAGATAGTGGATCCAAAAACCCTTTATGCAGTTAACTATGTAGCACAAAGATTTGTTAAGAAAAGGGATGAGTTTTTTGGTTGTCTACTAAAAAAATGTTTAAAATGACATTATGCCGAATTTTAGAAACGGAGGGGGCACTAAAAACCATTTATATTTATTTTTCATAAGGTTATATAGATGAATGCCAAACTCACCCAATAATTTTTTTAGTAGCTATTATACACAATCAATGACATTAAAAGGGTAGAGAAGAAGAAACCTTATTCAAAAACTATGTCACAACTTTTGTCTGTTTTCAAACCTTGGTTTTTTTATACACCAATTTTACCTACCTTTATTCAAATTTTAATATCAAATCTTAACAGATGGTTAACTAAATAGTACAAGTATAAATACCTACAGGAAACAGAATGACTTGCTTTACGATACTAGCCACCACTAATTTACTAGTGAAGAGTAGAAAACAATTTCAATTTCCCCTTTAACCCAAAATCTTGCCTTTTGGGTTTAAAAAGGTTGGGAATGTGAAAATGAAAATGATATAATTGACATACGTTACGTTTCCAATTGTAGTAATTGTCTTGTAGGCCCACCTTAAAATCAAAGGACATGAGAAGGGTTTTTACTCAAAGTAGGTAAAAATTATTGTTGCAGAACGCGTCGCGGGCAGGGATGCTGGAAATTACCCCAATGTTGCCAAACGATCCTACTAGTGGAGGGAAAAAGAAACTGGGTTTTTGCAGAAGTTATGATTTATGAGTTTGAATGTTAAACTAATTTCAATTTGGATTGGGAACATATAAAACAACAAGGAACCAATAAATAGAGATGAACCCAAGTCACGATTACTGATTGAAAAGATTTGATGATTTTTATTATGTATCACTATATTTCAGGGTTTTTCATGATTAAAGTCAATTGTTGGCATATGAAAAGAAAAAGAGGGAGGAGGGAAAAAGGAAACCCATGGGGCTACAGCATTGTCAGCATATGTTGGAAGCCCGAGAACACTCCCCTTTTTGGACAGCATTTTTATAGTTAAAGGGGCGTTTTACCTCTTTGTAAAGGTTAACCAGACACATTTACCTAAGTAGACCCATTATTCTTCAGACTTCATTTTATCGACACCCAAAAACCCCCAAAGAAACTAATTTACAAAGGGGCCGACTCATGTACCAATCCTTGTCACAATGTTTTGGGCCTACCACTTCGTTTAACGTGCCTAGATGTTGCCAAATAGAACTCGCTTCAAAAACGAAACCTTTAAATTGCTTTTCTATTGGGGTTTTAAAGGAGTGGGCCCCCTTATCGCAACGCGACCCAAGTCTGTGACGGCGGTCAAGGAAATTTAGGGTTGCAGCTAGACAAGATACTTATTCCGCTTTTAATGAAAGCGGCAAAATAGGCAAAGGGGGTAAAATGAAAAAATTTCCCTCCATACAAAAAATTCTTTCTCGAAATAACATAATCACCATATATTAATTGTTAAATATGTAATGAAAATTGACTTACGTTTTCGCCCTTTGCTGTACTGGCAACAACGCACGACAGGCCTTTGGGTTGGAGTCGGTACCCGGGGGGCGCGGCGAACTGGTTATGATTGGACATTTAAAGATGTTGGGGAGGGGGGGATATGACATTAGTCAAGTATGACAACTCGCTTCAAAAATTTGTTGAAATAAAAAAAGCATGCCACGTTTATTTGGCTAAGTGTCAAGGGGAGAGGTGTTTTCAAAATTATGTGGTTTTGACACGATTGATAAGGCACAGCTCACTTTCTGTATCAATTCCAAACCCCGTACATTAGCCGAAATTATATTTATGCCGAGCCAGTACGTTTTTTTTTTCATCCATAGTCGAATATGCTGTTGATGTGGATTTTTAAATCTTTGTTTGTGTTTTGGAAAGGTTCTTCTAAAACTATATGCATAAATATATTATGAGTGGGGTGTGCCGCATACCCCGAACAAATAAACAAAAAGCGTAAGCTAATGGGCTAAAAAGGACCCAAAACCCTTACGCAGACCTCTTCACCTAGTTGGCACATCACTTGTTTTTTATCAACGTTCATGGACATTTAGGAGTGGTGAAAAAAATGTTTATTATACTTACAGGGCAAGCAATTCTTTCAGTAGGGGAAAAAATGTGTACCTTGGACATAATTGTACCTTGGACCCCCCCCCTTCAAGATATCTCTGCTATCTTGTGGGAAAAAAATAACTAAAAATTTTACTTTTAAAATTTTGCCACTAGGTGTCAAGCTATACCAAACTGGGGTGGTGGTAGAAAACCTAACATATTAAAAATTTTTGTGTTTTCAAAACCCTTTAAGTAAATATTTTGCTGTTACATTTTGCTTTTTAAAGCCTTTAATGAAATTTTTTTGCTAAAACACTTTATTCGTCTTGGGGAACCATGTTTTGAGTTAATTATTATACCAAATTTCTAAAAAAGGCAACTTAACCTCAAAAATAAATTGGGGAAAACAAAAATTTTTGTGCTTGGTTGTCCTTGGGTCACCTAACTAATGTACATAATAAAATACATAAAAATAAAGTAAAATGGCATTTTCTATACCATGGTAGGCCCCAAATTTGTTTTGTTTCCTTGGGATAATGCCACAAGTAAGAGGGGAAAGGGGGGGTGAAATTAGTGGGTTGGGAGGGGGGGGGGAAGCATAAAAAGCGTTGCCGTTGTCCTAGGCCCCCCCCAAAGGCCTTCACGCCCCCCCCCCCCCCCAACCCCCAACCTACTATTCACTTTTTTTTTTTTGGGGGGGGGGGGGGCTAGCTGACCACGGCAACGCACTTGATGCTCCCCCCAACCCCCCAAACCTACTTTTCCTTTTTTTTTGGGGGGGCTCCCCACACTGAAAACTACCCAATTTTTTTCTATAAATTTAAAAACTGGCCTTAATAATTTTTTTGTCAATAGAAAAAATAACATACACTCTTACTCTTAAAAAAGAAGTTAACAAGAAAAAACTTTCCCCCCCCGGCCAAGGTATGCTTCAATTTTTTTATGTAAATTTTATGTACCCTAACAAGGAACAATTAATGGGCCAAGGGGACATCGCTAGCTGTACCTTGGACCCCTTTTGCACTAAATTATTAAAAAGGTTAATTTTAGCAATAATTGTAAAGTCCAAATCAATAAATTAACAAAGTTGTACAAGGCTGTTCTAGCAAAAACAAAAAAAAAAAGCAAAAACTCATTCATTTCTCCAGAAACCCTATAAAGTAAAAAAATGGTCCAAGGTACAGCATGTTTCCCCCGTGTACGGTAGAGTTTGTACCAAAAAAGTCAAACCCACAAGAGTCAACTTGTTGGCGAGAGCGACTTTATATGAATTCTTGAACTGAGTCGGTGCAGTGATAAAAAGTTAACTAAGCATAGTAGTTTTGGGCAGATGATGTTTTCAAAGATGTTTTCAAAATTTTTACCTTTACAAAAACTTTTTAAAAAACATCCATCAGTACAATAGAGAAAAATTTAAAGTCTGGCGAAATTTAAACATACCTATTACCTACTCATTGTTTATGGCTACTTGGAAAAAAACTGATCTAACGGGAAATAGATTTTGTTATTCTTCTGTACACAAGTGTGGTCATGGGGGGGGGTTTTAATAATAAATATACGGAGTATTCCATGAAAAAACTAAAATAAAATGCCGCTTGGGATAATGATACATTGTTGATCGGTTTTCGGATAGATGTAGTACATGCATTCCGCGAGAGAGTTATTCGGGAGGTCTGCGGCTCGATCCTCACCACTGGCAATCCTGATATTTACATGATTACGGAAACTGCTGTTAGCCCATAGCGTTTAGAATTACTTTGATCATGTAATTTCACTTATTGTAGAAGAATAATTGAATTTTAAAAATGCTATAACCAAATCGCTTTTACTTTTTTTAAGTGCAAGTAATTCTGTATCATGTGTGTGTGTGTGTGTGTAAGAATCGCTATCGCGTGTATTATGTTGTTGTATAGGCAATACTTATTCAACTCCACTGATAGGCCTACCTGTCATGATTGGCAACATATAACTTTATAAGAACGTGCCAATATAATATTTATTCCATTAAATTTATACAAATTTATTTTATTGTCATAGAACATAGAACATACATGACTCATACACCATAGCAAAATTGTACAAATAAATAATTAATGTTACATAGGCCTACAGAAATAAATCTAACAAGAATATAATCAAAAAAACCCACAAAGCCTGAAAAAGGCTTAATTGTGGGTAAGACAATTAATAAATTATTTAAGATGGTGACAATACAGAGAAGGGCAATAACGTATGTGTTTCAAAACAGGTGTTGGTTTAATTGTAACGTATTGTTAATCAGATGATCGCAGGCCTTCCGCTTTGTTTTCAGTAGAACAGACTATCTCGACAGATATACCGGGACCTGCCTCGCGCGTTACTCGCCGCTAGTAGCTGTGCTGTGTTACAACACCTCGCCAGCTCCGTACCAGTGACGTCACTGACCCGAAGCGCGCTGATGAATTTGAATGTGGCTCGTTGGTCTTGTGGTTAGCGTATCTGCTTCCAATGCAGAAGGTCCAGGGTTCGATTCCCGCTAATGTCAGAAGTTTTTTAACTTCAGATTTGGACTTCAGTCCATCAGTTCTTGTCTTAGGAGTTTGTAAACGGCGACTTTGGAGCCGTCCTAGCAACGAAGCACATAATATAATAAATTTCAGAGTTGTTCTGAATCGGCCTTGTTGATTCTGGCGTTGATTTGCTGGTGTTCGCACTGTCCATACCACTGATTGCTATATTTCCTATTAAAAATATTAATCTCGGGTTTTGGTTATCGCTCACTCGTCGATTGCGTCGGGGCCTGCAGGGTTGGCTTAGTCGCTTTGATTTAAAGTCCCCCACTGAAAATCAGTTATATAACTGAGTGGGTAGACTCTAAATAAAATTTATTTTATTTATTATTTTATTTAAAGACCCCTATTGACGTAGGTCTGGAAATATACACAATGAACTTAATTTTTATGTTCGTACTTGATTTAAGAATAACTTGTTAAAGAGGTGAACGGGCCCTTTAATATTAAAATCACACAATTAATTAATTACTAACTGTGGTGTAAAACTGACATTTATTATTGAAAGATGGTCAAACTGTGGTTGCCAACATTAGGCCACATTATAATATATTGAGCTCCATGGTAGGTTGCTTTCTCAATAATGGAGAAAATCTATCAAACATTGTATATTTTAAAAAGAAAACCTTGAATAGCCTAATTACAGGATTTTAAGTATACTAGTAGAGTAGTACATCTACATACATATTACATACAGAGTTCTTCTCCAACGGTCAAGTGACCAAGGCCACGCGGACCGATACGTGTTCACAATTTGGCTTTGCACTGCCACTTTCTCACTCTCGTAGTGCCACCTTGGTACAAGCCCAGTCTAGATGATCCACACTGCCGTGGCCAAAGAACTGCGTGGAGTCATTCAGTCCAGCCAAACGATGTTGATGATTCATAGCATTTGGGCCGGTACTACGGTGGTGCGACTTGCGATAAGCTTTGCGTGCAAAGCCAAAATTTTGTTTTTAGGTCTGTCTATATATTTATGTAGGCCTATACTCGTCTCAAGCAGCCACCTACGATTTTCAGGTAAGCTGTTGGATTCCTTTCCCCACTCATTCACTAGGTACAGTACATAGTAGGTTATACCTAGCCCCTTTTATGACTTGTTATTAATTAATATATATTTTTAATCCTAGCAGTTTTTCCATATAAGCCTACATATTACAATTTACAAATCATTAAATAAACTCGCACAACCCTCAAGTTCATAATATCTGTGTAACATACTGTACGTAATAAGTTAACTTATTTTTATCCCATTGTCAGATTTTATTACAATTGGGCCAATAATCAATGACAATAAAATATAATCTCGTCCGCCTACCCAGCATCGAGGAAAAAGAGCTCGGAAAGTTGGAGTCTGCCTTCAGCTAAATTTGATGTGGCATTTTTTAAATGAATTCACTTTTGTATTATACTGAATTTTTAAAAATTACGAGGTTAGTACATACACTGCTCCAAGAAAAGAATGCAGATCAGTGGCATCGGGGGGCCCAAATGAGCGTGGGTTTTTTTAAATTTAGGGGCCGCTGTTTGGCTAGAACTAGCTCGCCGGTGAGTCACCATCTGAAAAACTTTCGGGGGAACGAAATACCCTATCGTAGACCTTTTTTCCTTTCTCTTTGATGAACAAGACCTTGTGTCAAAAACGTCCGGTTATTTTCTGTGTTTTGTATATTTTTATGTTATTTTTCAAGAAACCAAACAGCCCCATCACTTTTCGAAGGTAAGTGTTGGATCCTATCCCAAAAATAAATTTCAAAAATTTTTAGAATTTGCACATTGTTTTTTTTTTGTGTGCACTTTTATTTTAAATTCCCCTGGTATCATTTTATTATTGTTCTCCTCATAAATCATTTTATAACTGAATAGGATAAGTGTAAAAATATAAACTTAAGGCATTCCACCGCTTTTTCATTTTCCAAAAATGTTTACTAAGTCAAAATATAGTGAATGGCTTTAAAACATGGCTATTTTAAAAAATAAAAAATATTTTTCCAAAATTTTTCTGACCGGTACCGGAAATATACCCCTCAAAAAATTTAAAATTTAAATTCGCCGGGGCACATTATTAAAACGTAGGGTGTTGTGCTTTTGTAAATTAATTTTTCAACTTTTTTTCTTTGGACTGACTGTGCTTCACCCTCCTTCTGGGCCCCCTACCACCTTACCCCCTACGGGGTCAACTCCCCTATAAAGTCACGCGCAACCTTTCCCGACACCCCTTTGCCCGAAGGAAACCCGCCCAGCGCCGAGGGGATTCCTCGTGACTCACAAATTGGACCCTTTTAGGTCGGGGGTGGTGTGGGAAAGGTCCCCCCGCCCCTAACTCTATGCTGATCCCCAAACCCTCCCCAAAGCTTCTCGCGGAGAGATGAGACTAACATGAACCGAGAGACACAAAATGAAATAGAAAACCAACAAGCAACAAACAACCAAAACACAAAAACAGAGTGTACCACAGTGCAACCACAACGGCCCGTCCCTCCCCACTGGGGGTAGGGAACCCCCCTTTATAGGCCCCTAGCGGGGAGCCACGCCTCGCGGGTCCGTCCAAAGCCGTTCAGGGGCCCAGGCCTGCTGCTAAAAGTAGGTCAACCCCCCGAGAACGGCGTGGGGTGGACTGAGGGCCCTAAAAAAAACTGCTAGGGTTTTGAGGAAAACGGGGGCAACAGCCTATGAGGAAAAGCTGTGTACTTTTAGGGGATTTTACTGGCTAAAAACAATAAATTTTAAAATTAAAACAATGAAGTTAGGTTTCAATGAATTTAATGAGGGACCCAAATTTAGGCAAAAAAAAAAATACATACTGAGATACGGGGTTTTAAAATAAAGATAAAGTAAACCCAAAGCTTATCATCCAAGTCCCTCTGTTCACTACAAAGTCCGATCCGTTCCTTGGTCTTGATGAAGGGGGGGGGGAAAAAGATGTGGCTGTAAGCGGGACGGCTCCTGCGCGGGGTAGCCAGCCTAGGGGAAAGGCGTCCAGTGGGGACGCGAACCTGGCGCCTACTGTTTCCTTCTCGGCTACTCGCCCCAGAATGTTTAATCAGCTTCCCACAGCCCCAGATGTTTCGTAGAGGGAAGATCCCCTTTGTCTAGCACGTGGTTTTACTCACCACGGGGTTTAAATTTTTATTGGCCTAGCACGGCCCCCTACTCGCCCACCGCAAAGCCAATCCAAAGACGGAACGAAAAATTGATGGAGCTCAGCTCCCCCAACTCTGTAGTTGTTTAGAAATTACCGTGCATCCCGGGTCGTCATTTTTGACGTACTTTTGCGGTTCCCCTTACAGGGGTACACCAAAAAGCGTCGGATTCGTCCCGAATAAGTTTCAATAAAATAAAGAGGTTAAAAAAAACCAACTCCCTAGCCCAGTCGGCCACTCCGTGATAGACGGAGGCCCACGCCCATGATGGCTCTCGCAGGGGGGTCACCCCCGGGGCAAAAACACTCACCCTCGGATGCCGCCCCGGTTTCCCAAAAAGCGTGACCCCTGTGACGGGTTTTCCTGCCACCCTCGCCTCTCGGGGTTTCTGCCGGCCTCGCCACCCGGTCAGTGGTCTCTCGGGGGACACTGCCAGGGTCGTTTTTCGGGTTAAAAACTTTCGGGGGTCGTTCTGGGCTCGCGATTCGTCGACTACAAATTTCGCAAAAATACACTTTTCCTTTGGGTTTTGTCCCCAACTTTGCCTTTTTATTTTGCCGCATTCCTAAAACCCTTGCTCGCTGCCGTCGAAATTTGAAGCCAACGCACTTTTCCAGGACTTTCCCGATTTAACATGGGGGGGACGTCACTTCTGGCCATCGGTAAACCCAAAACCAAAAACATGAGCCTCGGCTCCAAAACTTCATTTTCCACACTTTAAACCCCCTAAGGTTGGCCTTTGCATGCCTAGATAGATTCACACTGGTTTGAACATTGTTAGCAAAATAGATTTAAGGGCCCTTGAAAATATTAAAAGTTCCACATGATAGAAATACATAGATAGTTTTAAAACAGTGAAAAATATAAAAATCCCAAGGGTAGGGCTGTAAACGTTACGTGACCCCCCAACTCCATGAATTTTTGACCTCCCCCAGTGCCCTAAATTTGACATTAGTTAACACACAAAAAAAATCATCCGGGCACATGCCGGGCATAATTGAGACTTTTTTTCACAAATCCAGGCACACAGTTCTGAGTGCGTCACACAATCGGCAACTTGTGAAACCCCAGCAAATTAAAAAATTTAGGGAGATTTACTGTTCCCAGGAAATTTAAAAATGATTTTACAATTAATACTGTTTGACTACAAAACCCAAAAAAAGAAAAAAAAGAAACCCTACAGGTTAAACAAACGCTAAAATCGGGGCCCAACCACCCCCAGGACGCAGGTGCAAAAACCCTATAGCTTTCCCGGGTGTCTCAAGGAGAACCCTGTCACCTGCTCCATGCCTCCCCGCTACCCAAGTAGTGGGGAAACCCCGGCGCCAACGCCCTTCCCCAGCTGGTGCGCTCCGCGACAGTGACGTCAATAGCACGTGACGTCCCACCCCTCTCTGTAGTACACCCGGGGAACGCTCGCTCTTCTCTTAGGCGCTACGCCCACCCTCAGCGGGGCCGGACTGACACTAGTCTACGGGTCGTGGAACGGCCGTTTTCCCCCACTCCCGCCTCGCGTCGAGTCCCGGACCTGTCTTCTCAAAAAACGTTCGCGTCGTACGCAGTATTTTACTGTTTTTACCACGCGAACACTGTTCCCAAAAACTAAGCATTCCACGTAGGAAGTACCCCCCCGAAACACTCACGTCGCACTAGACGGACTTCTAAACAAACGTACACGACGCTCGCTGCGCCTATTTAAAAAACTCAAACAAATTACAATTACATTTGGGTTGCCGCAGATGGACTTTAAAAAAACGCTATCTGACCTACACGCCAGCAGGCTAATTTACATTACATTTGGGTTGCCGCAGATGGACTTTAAAAAAAGCTTCTCTGAGTATACACGCCACCAGGCTAATTACAATTCTTTTACAAAACAAACTCGCTGAACAAAACAAGAACAAACCACGTCCCGGGGACACCAAAACTACCGAAAAAACTACGATGTACTCAATCGGGGGGACAGGGCCCACTCGAAAAACGCCACAGCCAAAAACAAAACACAAGCCGCCACCCCGAAACCCGTTGGTTTGCCCCGAAACATTTAAAAAAGGTCACCAAGCGAAATTTAAAACTTCGCGTAAAACCCCAAAAGAGTTCTTAACTCGGGGACGTCTTATTTGATACACCCCAAAAAAAAAAAAAAAACTTAACGCGGGGAAAAAAAACTGCCTAACTGATAACCCGAACTAACGCGGGGGCGGGGTGGGAACCCCCAAACAACACACAAACCCTACGTACCCACGGTCCAAACAGGACTCTCAACACTCAAGGCAGGCTCAGCGACCACCTGGACTCGGCTAAAAGGTGTCCACTTTTGTGCTCTTTTTCCCCCGCAACACCAGCCACCCAGGAAACTCGCCCGGTGGGGGACTTTTCTACACGCAAAGTGCCCCAAGCCCCTAAGCCACGGTGGTCCCGGCTCCCCACTCAATGTACCGTAGCTACCTCCAGTCTTGTCCCGCCCTCCGAGGGTGAAAAACTGCTTTGCCTCGCGGGCGTAGCCCAAAGCCCTCCCACTTTATTTCGTTGTCTCGCGTCAAACAAACTTTCTTTGCTCAAAGGGGTGCTGTGCGCCCCGTTGCCATTTCAGCAACCTTTCCGGGTCAGGACCCGCGCTGGTCTACTCTCCTCGACGATCGGCTCCCTGACTTATCGCCGCAGCGAAGGCTCGTATTTTGGTGACTGCTCTCCAGCGTCCTCTCGCTCTACCCTTTGGGCTTGGCCGCTCTCTCTACCACCCTCTCCTCTCCGATGGTCACGCACAGACTTGAGCTGGGCCGGGGGTTTGATCCTCCTGTCAATCACGCGCCTACTCTTTTTACTGCCCTACTCTGTCCTGTACAACGTCGCTCACTACCGTGGACTTTTGACATACTTCTTGAGGTTAATACATTGTACACCCCCCTTCACGTTTCCTTAGGTGTTCTTTATACACTGCAACATTGTCTTTTACTCCCCTATACGGCCACCTAGGTCGCCTTGGGGGTCCCTTTCATCCCTTTCCCCTTTATCGCCGTGGGGGCCACCGACAACCCCTGCAGTCTGGTTTACGTGTACTTGGGTGACCTGACAGTTGCTTCCAGATCACAACTCGCCGTACGTACTTAACGTTACTACCTACGCCATTTACGTTATACAAACCCCTTTCGGGACCGTCTCATTGGTCAGCTCAAAGCATTTACACCCCTATGGGGACCCCGGTATAAGGGCCCTTACATCTCTATTCTAAGAAATGCACATTTAAACAATTTATTCCTCCGTGATCCTAGGTGAGCACTTTAAACCTTCTGACGCTAGGCCGGGGGCTACCCTCCCAAACTCTCTCTCGCTTTTGTTTCCGGGGGGGTGGGGGAGGGACTACCCCCCCGTTTTTCCCGCTCGGAGACCGCCCAGCAATTACAAACTAGACAATAAACCCATTTGCGATTAGTGAGCCTCTAGGCCTTCTTTAATAGATCCGGGTTTTCCTACCCTCGAGCCTCTTGGGTAAAGTGGGTGGTTGTTGTCTTTTTTGGGATTTTTTTGCCGGATCTTTCTGAGTCTCTTTGACGCGGGGCAGTGATCGGGAAAAGCACATTTCATTTTCACTCTGTCTCCTGTGTGAAAAAAATTAAAATTTTTCCCTTTCACCCGGGTTTTGGGTACCTCCACCACTGTCCGTGTTTTGGGGCGGCCTGACACCCACACAGCTACGTGTCTTCTTTCCAACATAAAGGTCATTAGCCAACCTTCAGTGGCGCCGGGTCCCGCTTTGGGCCCACCCCCGGGCCCCTGCTTCCGGTCCAAACTGAACAAATTTGAAGTTGTAGCGGTGTCACTCGCCACACTTTTTGTGTTCGGGGACCATCCCCCAGGGGCTTTTTTTATTCGGCACATACCGTACCCATACGTTTTGCTCGTTCCTTGATAAGCACTTTCCCGGACATCTCGATTACCCCCACGCTCTCCCCTCTTATCGGGCCCCCCGTTGTTCGGGGGGGACCGTCGCGACGCGCCCTCTCTCTTTTTCCTCGCCTCGCTTCTCGCGCTATTCTCTCCCGCGCTCTCCTTCCGCGCTCTCCCGACCTGGCTTGGGGACGTTTTCCAGCTGCTCCGCCAACATCACGAGTTGCCACTTAGGTTGTAGGCGCGCGTTTCGGGGGTGGGGCTTGCACGTCATTCAAACCCTTTTCCACGATCGTGGGGTTTATTTCCTCTATAGCTGGCTTTTTACATTTCCCTACTTTTGTCACCCATTGGCCCTGGGTAATTTTTTATCGAGGACGCCGTCCGTGTCAAAAAGATTTTTTTTTTTTTTTTTCGTCTCTTGGTGCAGCCCCTTTCCTCATCGGTCCGAGCCGTCTCTCTTTTCCCCTCGCGCTCGAATTTGTCCATGCCCCTTTTCTCTCTTCCAAGCGCCTGGCTCCGCGTCTGCTTTTCGCGTACCTCCTCCTCGCGCCCGCCTCCGCTTTCCAAAATTGCTTCCGATCGCGAAAAAAACCCCCCCCAATCATCTTGTACAGTGTCTGCCCCCGCGACACCCTGTCTAGGTTTTCCCCTAGTTGCGCCTCGTGACGTAGTCGGTGCCCTCGGGCACCCCCAGGCTCGGTCTCCATGCTCTCGTTTTAGACCCACCGTGGTCGTAACTCTCCGGGTTTTTCCCCGATTCCCATTTAGGAACATCCCTAAAACTTCCCCGTTGCCCTGCTCCGTTTCGCTAATACACCCCTTTCCCGGGTTTACAAACATGGGGTACCTCTACATTTTGTACACTTCGATTTGCGGCTGTCCGCCTTTGTCCCCTGATGAACAACTCGATTCGGGCCTAGTGATCTACTCTCTTGGGTTGTACGTCTCGGGACGTGGGACATGGGGAGGTCCTACCTCGAGCCCCCCGGCTTGGGACCACTTTTTAACTTCCGTCCCAAAATGGTCCCAACAAACCCAATCTGTACACCCGGGACTGGTGAAATCGAGCCCCGCACGTTGGGGCCATTTTTTGGCTTCGCAACCCAAATGCTACTCCCCGTCTGGTTTGTGGGGAATCGAGCCCCACGTTGGGCGCCACTTTGTGACTTTACCTCCTTCAGCCCTACCACCTTACGCCCACTGGTTAAAATCCCTATGAAACACGCGCAACCTTTTTACCCACACCACCTTGCCCGAAGGACCCGACCGGCCAGAGGGGATCCTCGTGACTCACCCCAAATTTGGAGCCATTTTGGTCGGGGGTGGGGGGAAGGTCACCCGTCCTAACTCTAGCCGTCTCCAAGGGGCCCAAACTTAGCTCGCGGGGAGAGAGACTAACATGAAAACCCAAAGGGGCAAAAAATGCAAAAAGAAAAAACAAAAACGCAACACAAAAAAACCAAAAACACAACAACCAGAGTGTACCGCAGTGCAACCCCGCACGGTCCAGTACACACCCACTGGGGGTAGGGAACCCCCTTTCAGGCACGTACGGTGAGCCACGCCGTCGCTGGTCCGCTCCAAGCTGTTAGGGGCCCCCGGCACGCTGCTAAAAGTAGGGGCAACCACCAGAAGCGGCGTGGGTTGGGGGAGGGTCCTAGCAAAAACACTAGCTAGAGTTTAGGAAAAAGGGGGCAAACAGCAATGAGTGAAAAACTGTGTACTTTTAGTGGCTTTACTGGCTCAAAACAATGAATTTAAATTTCAAAATGAAGTTAGGTTTTCAAGTGAATTAATGACGGACCCCAAATTTGGCAAAAGAAAAATACATACATGAATAACCCCGGTTTCAATAAAAATACAAGTAAACACCAAAGCTCTATCATCCAAGTCCTCTCTGTCTCATACAAAAGTCCCATCTGTTCCTTGGTCTTGAGTGAAGAGGGGGGGGGGAAAAGATGTGGCTGTAAGCGGCGACGCGCTCCCGCGCGTAGGTAGGCCTAGCCTAGGGAAGGGCCAGTGGCGGGGAACCTGGCTCCACGCTTTGTTCCGGGTACTCCCCCAATGTTTAATCTAGCTTCCCAGCCCCCGGGGTTCTCTAGAGGGGGAGTGCCTTGGTCTAGCAAACGTGGTGTTTATCACCACGTTTTATACTTTATTGGCACTAGCACGTGCACCCCATCTCGAACCGCAAAGCCCAACCCAAGACAGGAACTGTAAACTGATGGAGCTCAGTCCCCGCAACTCTGTAGTTTTTTAGAATTACCCTGCACCGCCGGGGGCTCATTGTTAACGTACGTTGTCGGTTTCCCCCTTTTCAAGGGTCCCAAAACGCGTCGGGTTCTCCGAATAAGTTTCATAAAAATAAAAGAGGGTTTGAAAAAAGACCAAATCCCTAGCCCTAGTCGGCCCTCGTGATAGCGGAGGCTCCACGCATGATGGGTCTGCAGGGTGGGGCACCACGCTGGCACTAAAAGTGCACCCTCGGACTCGACCCTCCCGGGGGAAAAACGGGGCCCCCTGTGATCGAGGTGGTTGCTCCTGCCAGCCTGCCTCGTCGGGGTTTTTTCTGGGCCCGCCCTCCGTCACGTGTGTCTCCTGGACATGCCCTTGGGCAGTCTTCTTTGGGTTTAAACTTGCGGGTCGTTCTGGGGCCCCGGTTCGTCGACTAAAACTTCGCAAAAATAAAACCCTTTCCTTTGGTTTTGTCACCAACGTTGCCATTTATGCTTGCCGCTTCCTCAACCCCTTGCTCGCTGCCGTCGAAAGGTGAAGCCAACGCACTTTTCCAGGAGTTTCCGTATTTAAAATGGGGGGACGTCATTCTAGGGCCCCTCGGAAAAACCAAACCAAAAACATGGCCCCGGCTCCCAACTTCACCTTCCCCACTTTTAAAACCCCAAGGGTTTGGCCTTTTCATGCCTAGATGCAGATTCACACGGCTTTAAACTTGTTAGCACAATAGACTTAAGGCCTTGAAAATATTGAAAGTTCCACATGATATGAAATACATAGAAGATTTAAAACAGTGAAAAATATAAAAAAACAAGGGGTAGGGGGTGTAACGTTACAGACTGAAGAAAAAAAGATTTATTTTAACAATTGCTTTCCTGCGAATTTTTTTTGTTTGGCGGTACAAACGGGGAAAAAAAACCGCCAAACGAAAAAATTTTGCGGGAAAGACAATTGTTAAAATAAATTGTTTTCTTTCATCAGTCCTAGAAAAACGTTTAAAAAAATTTTAAATTCACAAAAGCCAACAAGTACTTGAATGGTGCCCTGGCGAATTGAAGTTTGAAAAATTTTTAGGTGGCTAATTTGCCGTGTACCGGATCAAAAAATTTAAAAAAAATTTTTTATTTTCAAAAAAGCCTGTTTCAAAGCCATTTACAATTTTTAACTTAGTACATATTTTTGGAAAAAAGAAAAAAACGGTGGAATGCCCTTAAAAGGGGCCACAAACTCCAAAATACAGTAAATCCCCTTGAAATCAATACGGTTGCTCGGGTGAAAAAAAGCAATGTATCTGACAATAAGAGAAAAGCTATACAGTTCTTCTAATTGATGTAAGACCACATTCATTCTCGAGGTTGCAGTTGTGTAGGCGCGTAGAACGTTTTTAAAGGTGCCGGGGTGGGGGGCAAATCCATCAGCAGATTTTGAGGGTAGCAGCTGGGGTCTGGGATGAAGCTCCAGCTGCCGGAGGCCTTTTCAGTGAAAGCGATTTTTTTTTCACCATACTACAGTTATTTTTGTCGTATTTAACTGCACTCGGACTCTGTAAACGATGTTTTTACAGCAACTATCTGTGATCTAATAACTAAAAAAATGAACGTGAAGTGGCTCATTTTAGTAAATTGTAAACAATGTTTTGCAGCAACTATCTGCGATCAAAAACTAAAAAATTAACGTGAAGTGGCCCTTTTAGTAAATTTCAACCTAATTTTTATGTAATGACTAAGCATACAGGCAAACATTTTCGTTTTACCAGGTGACTGTCGAGGTG
Organism: Sweltsa coloradensis; assembly: GCA_024449915.1. Classification (NCBI taxonomy): domain Eukaryota; kingdom Metazoa; phylum Arthropoda; class Insecta; order Plecoptera; family Chloroperlidae; genus Sweltsa; species Sweltsa coloradensis. Next base: position 20,402 of record JAMZAV010006022.1, on the reverse strand, counting down.
TATAAGTGTATGGTATTGTGCATATTTACTATGGAAATTCTGGGATTATATTTAACTCACGTTTGTTTTGTCTCCCCCCCCACCCCCCATACTTGGGGAAGGGAGGCGTTGCCCCCCAGTTCCTATGCCACTGCAGTTGTGTGTTCTAGGTAATTTTTTAAATCAGGACATTGAAAATTGTTCAGCAAACAATGACTTGCGCATGCACATTATTATTTATTATTACTGCTCTTGCAGTAGTGTACACCTATTCTGTCGGTTTTGGTGAGTCTACTAAGTTATCTACATCGGTTAACCAGCTCATGAGTTTATCAATGTAGTCACTGTCTTGTTGGTATGAAATAAGCATAAGTGTGCGGTAGTTTCTTGGCTTGTTCCGTGTCAAGCATGGCCTTCAGTGTCGAATCCTTTACGGCAAGCCTGAAACATACATTACGTACATTGGTGAAGGGATAGCTACAAGTTTAGGTACTAAAAAGTAAAGAGAGTGTTATTTTAATTTCTATACTTAATCTCACATGTTAATGATGATAAGTCCTAGCAGGTTCCATTCAGCTGGTTTGAAAAAAGATATTATGAGCTTCCAAGGAAAACGTTCTTACGAGTGCTCTAAATTCATGATTCACATCACGAGAAGCCACACCATAAGTTCTTAATAAGTCTGGTAACCTAAAAAATAATTTACACATTTTAAAACTAGAATCACTCTTAATTTGTAAGTACTAACTTAGCCTAAATGTCACAAAATGTGCAGCAGGTTTGCAGCTTTGGCAAGGCAGACAGACACATAGAGATGAGCTTTTTGGGGAGATGTGTTCCTGTTTGTCTGCTAACGAGAACCGAGCTAATACGGCACCCATATCTATGGAACACTTTTAAACAGCGAATAAACTAGGCCCAGAGGCGAGTGCATGAAATGGCGGGGGCCACTATATTGTTTGTATGGTGTACGTTCTACCTTAAAAATATGATGTGGTTTGAAACTCTTTTCGAGTTAAAATATCATATAGTAGTTTTTAAATTTGACTTAAAGTTAAATAATTAAAACTTAAAAAATCAACCAGGTATGAAAATTTAAAAATATTATTAGTATGCAACATTTTTTTAATACCATACCACCAGCCAGGCACTGCATTAAGATAGTTTAAGGATGCGGATGGAATAGAGATGTTACTGGTACTGAGGATTTCTGGACTAAACCAGTTAATGTGATAAATGAAAATGCTTTGAATGATTAAAATGTAAATACCAGACGCACAGTCTGGTACATTGAGGACTGAATTTAATGAATATGTAAAAGTAAATTGTATAATGTTTGTGTATGTGTATGTAAAAATAGCAAAATGCTAAATAAAGATTTCTACTACTACTACTACTAGGCCTACTACTACTACTAATATACTTACACTTTGCTTAGACGATCTTGTACAATTTTTCTTCGATAACAGTTCTGGGCATGTGTATCAACTAAAGGTAACAATGGATCAAGCGTTAATTCATCATCTTTACTTGTTGCTTGAACCGAACTTAAATCTTCAACGTAAGTGACTTTGCCCTGATAAAATGCATTAATCTTCATCTCAAGTTTCAGTCCTTCTTCCTGAATCGCCCTGTAGTCCGGAAGTGGCTTTAGTTCCGCTATGGGCGTAGTTACTTTCTGGTCGTAATAGCTGTCTTCGAGTTCCATGAGATTCAGCCGCTTGCAGATTGATTCGTATCTCTCCTGAAGTTTTGGGTCCCATGACGCATTACTCACTACTTTGTAGTACTCTTTGATACTTTTACCTTTCTCCACAATCATTTCTTTGATTTTCTTTTCCCCATATAAAAAGATCAGAGTCTCAAGATTAAACCACTCGCGCAAACATGTTTCAACGTGCAACACCAAACCCACGGAGCCGGTGATGTCAGTTTTATAGAAGTGGGTTTAGGTCTTCCTGGTTTTCCGTTTGGCATCTCTATCTGTCCTTAGATTTTCAGGCTTATGGCTACCGGTAATATTACTGTCTTTTTTTGTAATGTTTGTTTTTTGTTCTTCTGCTAAGTTTATACAAGCATTGATGTTTATGTCTATAGGCTTGCTACTTTCTTGAGTATTTTTGTTGCTTACAATTATTGTACTATTACTTCTTCTGTTGTGCATGAAGAGAAAGTCTTTAGAAGAGTGGGTTGTTTTAATCTGTTGCTGAATAAATGTTGACATATTTCCTTTACGTTCTATTGAAGTAAAAACGTCTTCATTGTTTGTTGGTTGAACTGGTGTTGTTCCCTCGAGATGGCTATAATAGGTTTTAAGTCAGTGGACAAAGTTAATATTTCAAATGCTTCTTCAACAGTTTTGTTTGCAGGTAGTACTAGCATGCTTCGAGGTTTTATTGCTGCTAGTCTCCTTTAAAGTTTCAAGCGGGACATTACTGAGGGATTCACTTGCAAGTTGGTTAATAGATGTGAAATCAATTTCTTCTTCGATCAGGTTTTTAGGGTTACCTCTGCCAAATCTACCTCTTCTCCGACCATTCCTACACAGTTAATGGATAAAAGTTTGAAATTTGGCATTTCTTCATAGCCACTAAACCACAGAGGACTGGTGAGTAGTTGGTCCTTAAATATTTTCCTGCTCTATAACATTGATTGCTACAATATTTCTTCTTTCGGTAGTGTCGTATACTTTATTCAGTTTTGCAGATATGTGATACTGGTGAACGGGTACATTCTAAGCACACCACTACAGAGGGGATAGCCACAAATCTTGAGAATTGCTCTCTCTTCAACAATATCATCAAAGTGTGACTGGCGTATATATTTTAGCTGAAATTCAAAAACAAAGTTAGTATTTAAACATCGAGCATTGTGAGTTTTAGCTATTTACTACACTGGTGTGCATAGGCCTACGTGGTTTTAATTTTAACTGAACTTACTTAGGACCTATTCCATGCAATGTGATCGTATTTACATCTTTAATTTGAATTATTATGAGTTAATTGATTATAAATTAATTGCCTACGTTACGTAAAGCCTACATTAGAAACGCATATTATTTTGCAAATTAAATTAAACGCCCACTTTGTCAAGACACTCGCAAATTTACAGGCTGTGATTTCCTCTTCAACCTTGATATCAAAACGCAGTACAGTAATACTAAGAGAAACTGCTGTGCCCAGTTTTATTTGTTTATTTGACCCACTCGGTGTGTGTGTGTGCGCGAGATCTCTTGTTCATCACTGGACTTTTAGCTCAACATCGACCACACAAAGAGGGAATACTTACATTATCAACAAACCAATCTGAATTCACTGGATTTTCAAGTGTTTCTCCGACAATTTGCAGGGCTTTTGCTTTAAACATTCTTTCTTCTTTTTGAGTGCCTCTTCAGTTCTCCTTTACTGCAATCAAAAATATATATAAACAACATAGGCCTAGTATAGGCTTAACTGTAATTTAGTATTCATGACTGCCTCTTGTACTGTCTCCATAAACTTTTTGTGTTTGTGTGGCTCGTTGGTCTTTTTGTTAGCGTATCTGCTTCCAATGCAGAAGGTCCAGGGTTCGATTCCCGCCATAGTCAGAAGTTTTTTAACTTTTGATTTGGACATAAGTCCATCAGTTCGTGTCTTAGGAGTTTGTAAACGGTGACTTTGGAGCCGTCCTAGCAACGAAGCACATAATAAATTCAGAGTTGTGCTGAATCGGCCTTGTTGATTCTGGCGTTGATTCGCGGGTGTTCGCACTGTCCATACCACTGATTTCTATATTTCCTATTAAAAATAACGATCTTTGGTTGGTTATCGCTCACTCGCCGATTGCGTCGGGGCCTACAGGGTTGGCTTGGTCGCTTTGATTTAAAGTCCCCCACTGAAAATCAGTTATATAACTGAGTGGGTAGACTCTAAATACAATTTATTTATTTATTTATTTTATTTTTAATGATTGATCTGAAATAGGTAGGGCCTAAGTCAAATAAACAAATCATTATTTTTATTAATTAATAAATTATTAAATAATTATATAAATAAAAAAATATATAAAATATAACCCTTAAGCACTTAAGTGCAGGTCTAGGTTGTAGATTGTCGGTACCGATGTAAAACTAGGACCATGGGTGGGCATAGTAATACTTTTTATGTTTTTATACCAACACTCGGGTGCTGAAAGTGAAATGGTAAATCGTGTGGCAGTGTGCCGTCACTGTTTTCAACTGTGAGTGGCTAAGGGTGACTATGAATAAGGATTGTTTTTTAACGGAGCACACTTCAAGGTAATCCTCATCACCCTCTAAAATACTTATAAAATTAATAAAAAATATTGGTGTGATGCTAATTTTACAAAGGATGACTCTCAATGGGGCGGTATTCTAAGCCCCTGTCTCCTAAGCCCCTGGACCCTTTTTTGGCTTCTAAGCCCCTGTGACCGAAGGTTGTGCTACACGTTGCGAAGCGGGGCTAAGAAGACAAACCGGTCCGGGCTTTAGAAGGACTAAAAGTCTTCTTAGGCCCTGTCTCACTAACGCCCGACACGATGTTTTGTTCGGTCGCACACGTTGCAAGGCGGGCTGTACTTTGCTCGGGTGAAACCATAAATTCCCAAATGTTGGTGGCTGTGGGTAAGGTATAAAATCTCATGTGAAGTTTTCATAGAAGGCTGTGAGAAAGATCTAAAATCTATATTTCGTGCTATTTGGGCGGATTCTGACCAAATGGGTGGGGCTACAACGTTTATATTTCACATGGACATTTAGGTAAGGGTGATGTATTTACTTTTGAAAGAAAAAGTTGAAAAGTTAGCCAGAATCTATAGAAATAAAGGTTTTAATATTTAACACCTCAAAAAACTCAAATTAAAACCTTTATTTCTATAGATTCTGGCTAACTTTTTCAACTTTTTCTTCCAAACGTCAATACATCACCATTACCTTAATGTGCATGTGAAATATAAACGTTGTATCCCCACCCGTTTGGTCAGAATCGGCCCAAATGTCACGAAAATATCGCACATAAAACCGAAAAAAATCGTAAAAGTACGATATTCATGAGAAATATTTCTTCGATTCCGTATCCGTATCCGTATCCGATTCCGATGCCGTATTCGGGTAGAGAGCGAACAAACAGACAGAAAAAAACAAAAAAAAACACACGAGCTAAATTTTTTGGGGGTCGGTGAAATTGAAGTCTTCGCTTCGCTCATCCAAAAATCGATAATAATAAACACTTCAAAATTCGTTATCATTTCTTATGGCTCATGGGAACGAACAAGGTTTTCGTGCGGGCGTTAGGAGACAGGGCCTAAGAAGACTTTTAGTCTTCTTAGCCCCGCTTCGCAACGTGTAGCACAACCGTCGGTCACAGGGACATAGGGGCTTAGAAGCCAAAAAAAGGTCCGGGGCTTAGGAGACAGGGGCTTAGAAGCGGACACCCTCTAAATTTGGACATTCTCCTCCCAAAGCAGACCAGTATACATTGAAGCAAGTAGCTCTTTCCCCGGGCCCTTTTCCCCATGTATTCCAGCTGTAACCGAATAAATTGTAAGGCTCCACAATCAAGGATGTGTTTAAGAGTAGTAGGAGTAGTTTTCAGCATTTTCGCAGTTGGTCATATCTCATCTTGCACGCATCTTGATCACCTTGCTTACACAGTGGGCATGTGGCATACTTCTTGATCCCTAGCTATTATCTTCAGGTGTTTGTATAAGAAATCGTGACCCGTGGTGATGCGAAACAGTGCAACCGATGTTCGTCTGGAATAGTTCCTAGCTAAAATGTTTTCTGTTAAAAGTGATCCCCGAGTTTTTTCAACTAGCCTAGGCCCTACAGCAATTTGTCTCTCCTGCATTGATAACCGTTCACTTCTGAATCTGACCATTTAAAAAAATATGCAATAGATAGGGTTTAAATAAATTCTTTCTGTCACCCCCGCTTCCCGGGCCCCCCAAACCCCTGCTTTTCCCCGTTTCCAAAAAGTAACCCAATTTTGGGGGGAAAAACATCTTTTAAAACCATTTTGGTAATTTTTTTCGTTTGTTGGGCCCCAAAAAAAAACACTTGTTTTTCATGATTTTTAGTTTTTCCCAAAAAAACTATTTTATACCTTAAAAACCAAATCTAGGGGGCCTGGGCCTAACTTTTGCTTTTTTTTGGTTTAAAAACTCCTTTTTGGGGGTTGAAAGCCCCTTGGGGGCCCTATTTTAAAAAATAGAAATTTTAGGCAAAAGGGGTTTTGTAGGCCGGCCTATTTTTTTTTAAATTTAAAAAACAAGTTTTTTTTTTTTTGGGGCCCCCTGAACCGAAGAAGTTCCCCATTTTTTTTACGAGGTCTTTAAAATTCTGTATTCAACATTTGTGACCTAAAATTCACCCGTTGAGTGGGGGTTTTTCCCAACCCGGGCCCTTTTTTTAAAGGGCACCCCGGGGTTTTTGGGCCCTCATTTGGGGCCTTTTTGCCGGTTTTCCCCTTCAACCGGGCAATAGGGGTTTTTCCGGGTTTTTTTTTAAGGGAAAACCCTTATATTTAAAAATAGGCCTATTTTTAAAATATTTACACAAAAAACAAAAATAAATTTTAAAAAAACCATCCTAATCATCGTTTCCCAAATCCCATTTAAATTAGTAAACATTGTTTCTTCCCCCTTTTTCCCCTTGCCAAACCCCCCCACCCCCCCCCACCAGACAGCAAACAAAGGAAGTAGGCGGGCCCCAAAGACGGCCACCTGCCTGAAGCCCCACGTCAAGCCTTTCAAAACGGGAAGTTTGTGCACGAATCCAACGATGAAATTGAGGTCCGCGAAAAAATAAAAGCCCAAACAAGACTCTCCTTCAGCATCAAATAACTGCTAAATACTCATTAAATAAAGAATTAAACTTGTTGATTGATCAAAATTTTCCTTTTAAGTCTTTAAAGGGCTTTTTTACTTAATTTTTTTTTTTTAAAAACTCCCTTTGGGGAATCGTGATATGAAAAATTAAAATTAAAGAAAAAAAAAATTTTTCCCGTAGTTTATTTTTGGAAATTTTTATTATCCTTGGGCCCAAAATTACTTATGAAAAAAAAAATATCCCATTGCCTACTCAAATTTAGAATACTCGGCTTTATCAGCGGATGTAATTTAAAATTCTAGGCCCTATTACCTCAGTGCTTTTTTATTTTTGGGGGTTTTTCCCTTTTTGGGCCCTTGCAAAAAAACTACATTTTTTTTGGTATCTTTCCGCCCACCACTTTATTCAAAAAAAAACGCACCAAATGCAATCTAAAAACTAAATTTTTCAAAATTTTCCCCTGCGGGCGCTAAAATTTTGGGGGCTCCGCCCCCAAACCCCCCGTGCTTGGCCCCTTCCCCCCTTCCCAATTTTTAAAAAGGGAAAGGGCCCGGGGTTTTTTCCCGGGGCCCAGAGTTGGAAACCCCAAATTGGGAGACAGTCCATATTTTTGTAGTGTGTGTATGTAATCCGGTACTTTTTCCCAGTTGGGGTTAGTCACCTGAGGTGAGCCTATATTTTTTTCCCCTAAAACCGCAGTTTTAAATTTTAAGCGTCTGCCCAGAAAATCAAAAACTCGCACAAGTTTATTACTACCCCTTGTCGCACACAGAAAATGAAGGTAGCAATAACCCGCCATCTATTGGTGTTCATTTGGTCATGGTCCGTATTATGGTAGGGGGTTCGATTGGCGCTCTTTAAACCTTCGACTCGCTAGGAATTTGAACAAGCTGTACTTTTTTTCGGTATTTTTTTTGGGTTTGGGTTTATGGCCCGGTTTTTTAAACATTTTTTTTTAAATAAAAACCCTAAAAAACAACTAGCAAACCGGGTTTAGGGTAAGTATTTTTGGGTAACAAAAAAAGGATTTCGGGTGGGCCTTTTTTCGATTATACCCCTAGAATAGCGCGGCGCCCCGTAGCCAGGGGAAAAGTTGGGCAACCTAAGGGCAAGTTTTTTTGAAACCCCCGGTCCATCCCAAACCCGAAAAATTTTCCCCTTTTTTTCAGGAGAGGGGCAGCTCACGCTCGCTGGCTAAACCGTCTAAACAATGGGGCCCGGTTAAGTTCCATGAAAAACGTTTGGGGAAGCCCTACTCCCAAGATTTAAACTCTTTTTCCCTCGATCGGCTCACAGGGGTTTAAACCCCCAAACCGAAGAATTGCCTTCTGAAAACCCCCTTTCCCCCCCCCCCCCTGTATTTAAAAAATTTAGGTTATTAGGGCCCAAGTTTGGGTTGGGCCTAGGTTACCTTCAGCTCTCTCAAAAACTTGATTTTAGGGGAACCCTTAAAATATACCTTACCTCAACATTCACACCCCCTTTGGGGAAAAATTTTTTCGGTTTAAATTTTTAAATGCATATTACCTTGTAAATGATAAATATAAAAAAAAAAGGGGGAAATGGGCTTTGATGGGGTTTCCCATTAATACACACCCTTGGTGTCATTTTGTAAAACCCTTAAACTTGCACTCGTTTTTTTTGGGGGGGGAAGATTTTTTGCTTGTTTAGTATTTCGGACGGTTTTTCTAGGGTTTTTAAAAACATGACGCATTAAATAAAAATGATTCCAAAAAAACGTACTGTTTTTTGGGAAATTTTATTTTATTAACATTTTCTAGTGAAGTTTTTGGATTATTTATTTTTTGGGCCCTAGACCTGGGTCTAGCTTGGTTTTAAAAATTCTCGATGTATTAAACATTCAAATAGATCAAATTTTTAAAGGGGAACATATTTTTCAGTTTTTTTTCGTTTTCAAAAAATCATAAATAAATCACAACTTGCTATCTTTTTTCCACGGTTTCGGGGGCTGTAATTTTTTGAAAAAAAGGCAAAACCAAAAAAAAATTTTTAGTTTTAAAAAATTTTGTTTAAAAAGGGGAAAAGTGAGTTTGGGTTCGTGAAATTTGTTTATTCACCCCCCCCCCTAGACTCTAAAAAAGGGGAAAAAACCCAAAAATTTCAAAAAAGGGGGGAGGAAGGCCTGGGCCCCAAATAATGTGGCCCCTGGGCCACCCTTTTAACCCTTTTTAAATATTGCCTGGCCTGGGCCCTTTAGGCTGGGCCCTCCCCTAGTTCTGTCCCCTAGTAGGCCAGCCCCGAAAAATTTGGGCAGCTCGGTTTTTTAAAATGCCTGGGCTGGCCTAGCCTATCGGTAGGTACTTTCTTGGGGTTGGTATGGCCCGGGGTTTTTTAACCTGTTTTTTTTTTTCCAATAAAACACTAAAAAATAACTAGCCTACCCTGGCCTCCGGAAAGGGTATTTTTTGTAAACAAAAAGGTTTTCCCGGGTTTCGCTCTTATTATTTTTCCCTAGAACTGGGCGCGGCGCGGGTTTAAACCCAGCTAAAAGTTCGGTACTTTTTTCGGATGGTGGGCCCTAGGCCTATGCCCCAACTTTTAAACCCACTTTTTTTTTCCTTTAAAAAACATCAACCTTTAAAGTCCCCTTTTTTCAAACGAAAGTACTTTTCCTTTGAAAAGTTTTATAAATTTTAAAATTTGCAAGGGGTTTAAAATTTTTTGGGACTGTTTTTGTTAAAAATGGCCAACTTTTTTACCCGCCTTTCCACCCGAGCCGTACACTCACTGTAAGTAACCTTCAAAAACCTTTTAAAGTCGCTATTTAAAAAAAAAAAAATTCAAAACCCCTTTAAAGTCCCTATTTTAAACAAAAAATTTCCAAACCTTTAACACACCCAACACAGTATCCCGTGTTTTAAAAGTTGGCCATTTCTTAACCGAAACAGTGGGCCAAAATTTTTTTAGGTGGGGGTATTTTTTTTGAAAAAAGGGCCCGTAAAACTGACCGCCCCTGTTGGCGAGTGTTGTTTAAAATTTTTGGGATACCCTCCGAAAGAGTAGGCCCTAACCCAAAGTTTCGGGTAACCCAACCCCAAGTAGTTTTGTGAAACCGGTCCTACCAACCCGAAGTTGATTCCGCCTATTCCCCCTATGCTTAGTCCTAAAAAATAACGCTAAAAACAAGGCCTAGGCCTAATTGCAGGGGTGATCTAGCCCAAAGGGGGTGATCCTATAAACTAAACCCGGCCTGTCTTAGGGGCCCTTTTCCCTAGGGAGGCCCTTTGGGCCCAGCTAGGGGGGAAGGGTAAGACCTTTAAACCTAACCTAGGCCCTAGCCTTTCCATAGGAATAGGGGGACAACCTCTATGTATTTTGGGGTTCCCCCTAACTAGGCTTAAATTTTTTTTAAAGTACAGGCCAGGGCCCAAAAATAGGCCCTACCTTATTGGGTCATTGGGCTTGTGGTTTGCTTTTCTGCCTCCAATGCAGAAGGGGCCAGGTTTGGGTTCACCTATTAGCCTAGGCCTGGGGCCCCCGGGGATTGCCCTAAGTTTTTTAATTTTTTGATTTGAACTTTTAGTTTCCCTCAGTTTTATTGGGTTAGGAATTTTTAACGGTTTCTTTGGAGCCGTTTTTTAGCAACAAAGGCCCCATGGCCTAATAATTCAAATTTTTTCGGAAAACGGCCCTTTTTGGGTTTTGGTGTTTTATACGGGGGGATTTTCGTTACTGTCCATACCACTGATTGCTAGGCACATCCGCACTTTCCTAGGCCTATTAAAAACATTGATTCTTGGTTGGTTTATAGGGATGGATGGTTTAAACGTTTAAAGGGGCTAAAAACCTAAAAAAAAATTTTTTTTCCACGTTATCTATACCATAAATAAAAACTAAAATGACCCTTTTAAAAAATTTTATCTTGTAACTGTGATTTTAATTTAAAAACCCCAAATTTTTAAAAATTTTTTTATCCGAAATTTGCAAAAATTTATGTTTTGGGAAATTTCTTTAAAATTGGGTTTTAAACCCGCATCTTCTTTTGGGCCACATAGATACTAAGCATAGTACCAAACTAAAATGCCCCTTTATAACATTGTGTCTTTAAAAAATGGGCCCCAAAAATACCCTCAAACACGCAAAAATAAACTTCCAAAAACAAAAACCCATCTTGGGTTAAACAGCTATTTTTAAAACCCAACTACTTGCCCAAATTACAAAACAAAAAATAGGAATTTTTTCAGAAAAAGCTGAAAAGTAAAGTCAAAAAATGGGCCCAATTTTTTTTTTTGGATCAAAATCCTCCAAAGGGCACGGGCATAAAGATCGTCCCCATGGTTTTTTTCTTGGGGATTTTTTTCCGATGGGGAAACCCAGCTAAAAAAAATTCATGTTTAAATTTTTTGGAGGTCATGGTGGCCTCAAAATTTTTTTTGTTAATTTTCTAAATTCCCTTACTTTAGCCTGAATGAAAAATATTTTTTGGTTTAGTGGTTAAATAAAGGCCCAAACCCCTTTTAAAAGCGCATTAATTTTTAAAAGTTTTTGGCCTAGAGTTTTTTTGTAAAAAGTGAAAAGCAAAAAAAATTTTTTTGGTACTTTTTTTCATAAAAGGGAAAAAACCCCCCCCCCCCCCCCCCCCCCCCACAAAAAAAAAAGTAAAAAAAATTTAGTGAAAACATTTTTTAGACTCACACCCAAATAAAATTTTAGGCCTAAAAATCCTCTGAGTTTCAAAGGGGGCCAGGAAAAAACAATTATTTTTTAAAGAAACTTCGAAAAAAAAAAAATCCCTTTCCCCCCCCACAAATACTTTTCGCCAGGGGTAACAGGGCCTAAAATCCAACATTAAAACCGGAAAGTCCAAACCTTTTTCAAAAATTTAAAATTTACACCTTTAAAACCTTAAAAAATTTCCCATTTTTAAAAAAATATAAAGGAAAAAAAAAAAAAGGAAAAAAAAAGTACCACGGGGGGACCAAATGCTCTTATTTTAGGGGCCCACGCGTTTCCCAAAGGAACCCGTGGGGGGGGGCGGAGGGTGTGGGGGGGGTTTGGGGCCTGTTAAGGGGGGCTTTTTAATTGGTTTGGGGTTTATTTTGTGGGGTTGTTTCGGGTTTTTTGGGGGGCCTTTTTTTGGGGGGGTTGGGGGTTTGGGGTAGGCCCCCCGGGGGAGGGGGGGGGGGGTATTTTTTTTTTTGGGGGGGGTTGTGGTTTTTGTTTATTTTAAAGGGGGGTGCCCTTGGGGGGGTTTTTTCCTTTGGGCCCGGATAGTAAAATTTTTAAATTATAAACCTTTCCCCCGGGTCTAAAATTTTCCAATTTTTTAAATTTTTCAATTGGCCAAAATTTGTTAAAAAAGGATTTTGGGGGGGCCTTCAAACTTTAAAAGGGTCCCGTTTTAAAAAAGAAAGTGCCCCGGGTGTTAATAAAACCGTTGTTTAATTTTTTCTTCATCTAGAACCCAAAAAATTTCCCCATTTTTTTTTAAAATAGGTTCCCCCAAATTTTTTTTTATTTTTTTAAAAAGGGTTAAAAGTTTTTTTTTTTTTTTAAAAATGGGTTAAACTTTTAAAATTTTAAAACCGTTTTTTTTCCCAAAAATTTTTTTTTAACGGGTCACCTTCTTTTTCCCCAAATTTTTTTTGTTTGGGGGGGGTTGGGGGGGGGGGGGGGGGGGCCCCCCAGGGTTAATTGGTTCTTTGGTGTTTTAACCCCCCTAAAAAATTTCCTTTAATAAAAACCCGGGAATTTTATTCTTTTAGGGCTAAAAACCAAAAAACGAATTTTTTTAAAAATTTGGCCTATTTTTTTTTTTTTTTAAAGGGGTTTAAATTAAAACGGAAAAAATTAAAAAGGGGGTTTGGTTGGAAAAAAAATTTTTTTTCCCCTCCCTAGTTGGGGCCCGGGGTAAAAACGGGCCTATCCTCAAAAGGAAAAATTTTTAAAAAAACTGTTAAGGGGTGGGAATTTTTGGTTTTTTTGGTTTAAAATGTTTTTCCCCCTAAAACCCTTTTGGCCCCTAAGGGCCCCCAAGATTGGGCCCGGTAAGGGGCTCTAAAATAAGGATTTTTTATAAAAAAAGGCCCTTTAATTTTTTTTTGGGGTTTTTTTAAAGGGGGCCCAAAATTCGGAGGGGTTTGGGAAAAAGGTTTGGGTGAATTTTAAATTATTTTTAAATTTTGGTTTTCCCCCGGGTGAGTTGAAGTTGCCCGGGCCTTTTTAAAAGTAAGGTGGGGGAAACCAAAAAACAAAAAAAAAAAAAACCCCAAAACAAAACCAGGGGCCGGGGAAAAAAACAAAAAAAAAAATAAAACCAAAAAAAAAAACCCCAAAAAAATGCTGATTAAGCGGTTAACGTTGGGAAATTAAACTTTTCCACCCATTGAAACTCATTCAACGCGGGCCTAAAAGGGTGACTTAGGTGCTTGGTTTAATTCCCCACTGAAAATCATTTTAGGTACCGGAAAGTCATATGACTGAGCCGGAAAAGACTCTAAATAAATTTTATAATAAGCCTTTTAAATTTTTGTTTAAAGGGGTTCTAGATGATGGCAGTTGGAAAGGGTTTGTGATCAAATTATTTATCGTGAGTATGAAAGGCCGGGCCTAACTGCCTAGGTAGTCACATCTTAGACCTACTGTTAGGGTAAAATTTTGGTTTGTCTTGAAAATTTAAATCTCGTTTCCCACTATAGGCCCTAGGCCCTACAGCCCCAAGATTGCCCCTCGGTAAGGCCGACTAAAAATAAAAGATGAAGGCCTACAAATTGTCAAGGTGGTGCGCCATAACAGAAAAAAGGCTTCTCAGCTCTTGTTTACTTTGTAAAAATGATGTAAAGCCCCCTGAATATTACGAGATGGTGAATCTGAAAGCAATTGTGCTAAATTCCAATGAGTGTGATATATTGTGAGATTCAGGAAGTGTTGTTGATTAGCTTGCAAGTGATGCAAGTGTTGAAATTGAAAAATGATGTGGGTGAAGAGTGCTTCTAACCAAGATAAAATGGGGACGATGACACAAGTAGGGTTAGGCTTTACCGTAGGGCTGGCGGGAATATAAACGGAAAAGCAAAGTAGCCTAGTAGTAAAAGTATTATATTTATGCCCATCTGAGCAGTACATTGTAAGAAGAAAACCGCACAAATACCACTATGGGACTTGTCAATGATTGTGGGACTTGTCAATATGCACGCATGAAAAAAGAAAAGCAAAGCATATGAACTAAAAACAATAGGCCTACTCCTACATTTTGGTGCATTCATGCGATTTCGGCCCGTAGGCAGGGTGCCATCTTCCGTAATACGGTTTAACTGCTTTTGGTACGGGCAAAAATCATATTTATTTGATTTAAAGAAACTTTTTTATTTAGGCTAAATCAGATTTTTTGTTTTTTTTTCGATTTAAATCGATTTTTATTGATTTAAATAAACAAAATCAGAGTTTCAAAAGTTGTCAAGTTCATGAGCGGATCAAATTACTTTCACAAGCGTTCAGAAAATATAATTCAAAAATTTAAATTTTATGGAAAAATCTGCCTAAATCGGTTAAAACTCTTGTGTTTGTTGCTCAAAATGAAGAAAAGTGCTATTAAATCAAAAACACCTGGGGCAAAATAAGAAAAATAACTCATGGTTTCAATGGGTTAAGATTTTTCTCCCAAGACCCTCCCTGGCCGGCCGTTCACGGTACCGTACCTACCGTTCTGGGGAACGGGGAAAGAAATGAAATGGTTGGGGTTTCCCTACTGTCATGTTACACATTCCACTGGAAGACTTTTTACATTGTGAGGAAAAACCTCACTCAGAATATGACAGAACTCAATGAAAAAGCTCTTAGGCCCAGTTCCCAACAATTGGGTTTAGTTTTAAGAGGATAGGACTTAGGCCTACTTGTTAATTGTTATTATTTTAGTCTTAAAAAATTGTTACCTATAACAAGAAACAAAAATTCGCACGACGGACCAATCAGACGTCAATAATCAATGTTTGCTGTCGGGTTTAAAGTTCAGTTTTTTAATCTAGAAAATTGATGTTTTTTTAAAATTTTTTTTTGCGGGTTTGTTTATAAGGTTGCGGGCCCTTGGTGTCAGTGTTGAATTCAGACTTTTCATCCCGGGGGGCTATTTAAGGTGCCACCAGGGACAGCGCACAGGAAATCGCACACATAGTTTCAAAATAAGATTGTAGCTCATTGGTTCAACCGATTCAAAAAAGAATTTATTCATTGGATTCTGTAGCCTATGAATAACTTTTGAATTGAGTCAGTGTCTCGTTATAATTTGGTAACATACGTTATTAATATTGTTGTCTAATTACGGCACAAATAATGTTGTTCGTCATCACGCATCAATACACGCCAGAATTTTTTTTTGACACTGCTGGAAAAAAAACATACATGAAACTCAATTAGTTTGGTTGGGCCCCTACCTATAACAAATTTGCAGGCATTTCTGACCAGGGAGTTTTCAATTAAACCAATAATCTCCACTTATAACGCGCTTTACGCGGGCAACTGCCGGTTTGAATTTGTCATCGTGATCTATGCGCAACGCGGGCCGATACTGGTAGACCTTGGAACTACATGAACGAATCTGTTGCTGCCACTAGCGAGGGAAGGGGAGGGAGGTAGCGACAGCGGCGCGTTGTTGCCAAACCATATTAGCAGAAGTTTTGCTCGAGTGTCCCTTTAATTTATTCGTCGTGTGAGACAACTGGAAAGATAATAATTTAAAGACAGGCCCGGGGCGTAAATAAAACTATATTGGCCCGTGACCACAAATCAAAATTGTTGCAACTTGGTATATAATTCGAGTAGGTCCCAATGTAAATGTTCGGATTGTCCTACTTTTTTCAATAAGTAATCGGTTAGATTATTTAATATTTATACGTGGCCCAACTCAACTTTAGCGGCTCTCATGGGGTCCATGGGGGGGGGGGGGGGGGGAATTGTATTTATCTTTTTAAAATGGAATAATAAAATGAGTGCGATATTAGTTAGTGTATTTATATTGTTTTGTATTGTGACATTAATTTTTGCAAGTTCATCGCGATGTCTTATTTTGGTGCCCATTGTTTCGTGTATCAGCGCGAATAATCTATGCCGTTCAAGTGCCCTAAAACTACTAATACAAACAATGGTCAATACAATGGAATGTCGTATACCTACTCAAGACAAGTTTTATCAAATATCAATTCCCTATGGTCCTGACTGTAACTAAGTAACTGTAGTATCCCTAATTTCTTCTTCTAAAATGAAATAAATACTATCTACTTCGCCACGAGAACATGAAACACATTTTTTAGTTGTATTGTAGTTTACAATAATATTAAAATTAATTATTTGAAATCACATTGAAAAATATAACTAGGCTATAATATTGTTAGACGAGTGAGCGAAGCGAATGAGGATTCTGTTACGCTCTACTCGATCGGGCCTTGGCCGTGAGCATTGTCCAATGTATGTATGTAAAATGTATGTATGTATGTTAAATGTCTGTCTGTCCGGGCTCATACGGCCGAACGGCCAAATAGATTGAGCTGAAATTTTAAACACACATCCGTGACCAGGTAACTGAGAACTGCTAACAAAATGAGCAATATCTGTTGCGATTTAAGCTCGCAAGAAATAAAAATGTGAAAAATGTGAACTTAGATTGCAAATGTTTACAATACCCATTAGTAAAATAGAACACAGCCTGTGGAAGTTTGCGATCAGATGAACCAAGTAAATGTTTTATTATTGTTTTGTTTTATTTCTTCTGTCATTCTGTAAATGATGCTGGGCCATTGCTGGCTATCAAGGATACTATTATACACTTCGTTTGGGCTGGTGATGATCTACAAGAAACAGTGCGACGTATTTTATCTCGCAAACATCAGCTGGTAAGTAGGGTAGTATATTACTTTCCGAAACTAGAATGCGAGCTCTGGCAGTCGTTGTCGGGGACCCCTATATTCTCTAAAGACCTTTCCAACGACGACGACCAGGACAAAACGAACGATGACAAAGTCGATGACGACCACGACGCGCCTTTACCCGTGGCTATTTCTGACCAGCACCAGCATGGGATTTTCCTCCCTATATCCTCTAGGTAAGAGTGGTGATTTTTGACCTAGCGGTTGTCGCACCCTTAATCCAAACTAAAACTAAATTGGGACGTATGGGATCAGCCTTTTCATAATAGGACGACGACAAACGGTTGACGCACCCTGAAACCAAAAAACTATAAACCACTTTCTCTGTTCGCCTAGGCCTAAATATTTTATTTTTTTGGGTTTATTTGGATTAAGGACGCGTCAACCGTTAGATCATAATGCACGACTCTAGCCTAGGGGATGGGGAGGAGTGGCCCATGCTGGTCAGAACCAGCCATGGGTAAGGGGAGGAAGGGGGATTTCTCACGTCGTGGTCGTCATTGTCTTTTGTCATCGTTCGTTGTGTCATTGTCACCGTCGTCGGGGAGGTCGTCAAGGGAAGGGGGAGGTGTCCCCGACGACGATTGCCAGAGCTCGCCTCTGGTTTTGGGGAATATAGTATACTTCCCTCTTATTAGCTGATGTTTGCGAGGTGGACCTTTTCTCTTGAATCGCCAGAACAGCAGAACAATGCTCTGGGCCAATTCTACCCCGAACCCAGACGGAATCGTCTTTAATTTTTCATACATTGACGCTGGAGAAGTACCTGTTCTAAGGGTCATACATCGGGCCGTTTTATTTAGCCTGGGGTGAAGCCTATCTGTTCAACAAGGGTCTGTGACCACAAATGTTTGTATAAAGATTATACTAGGGAAACGCCAAAGTCGTTGTTAGACGAGTGAGTGAGCCATGTGTTTAGTCACCACATTACAACACACACATTATACACACATTACTTTTCTTCCCCCTACCTTGAAATCCTCCTTCCTCCCCTTACCCATGGCTGGTTCTGACCAGCATGGGCCCCTCCTCCCCATCCCCGAGGCTAGAGTCGTGCATTATGACCTAACGGTTGACGCGTCCTTAATCCAAATAAACCCCAAAAAAAAAATATATTTGGGTCTAGGCGAACAGAGAAAGTGGTTTATAGTTTTTTGGTTTCAGGGTGCGACAACCGTTTGTCGTCGTCCTATTATGAAAAAAGGCTGGTCCCATACGTCCCAATTTAGTTTTAGTTTGGATTAAGGGTGCGACAACCGCTAGGTCAACGCCAAAGTCGTTGTTAGACGAGTGAGTGAGCCATGTGTTGTGTACCCGCTAACACTAGGAAAACGCTTAAGTCCCGCCGCGTTGTTGGATGAGCGTAATTGGTGCATTGAGCTGCCATGTGTAACGCGGATTTTCTGTTGTTCTGTGAAAAAATTATTGCTTAGTCGAAGATTTTTTTTAAATTAAATTAAATAAAATCAAAATTAACTTAATATTTTAAATAAATAAATCGTATTTTAAAAAAATAAAAAATCGTAAAATTGCAATTTTCATAAGAAATAATTATTCGATTGCGCTCAAATTTTACACGAGTATATAAATTGATGAAATTAAGGTTCTGTGAAAAAATCATTACAATAGGATAAAGCATGTAAGTGTTATAAGTCAAAGAATTGTTTTAAAAAAGAAAAAAAACGTAAAATTTCGATTTTCATGAGAAAATAATTTTTCGATTACGCTCAAATTTCACACGAATATCTTAATTCATAAAATTAAGGTTCTGTGAAAAAATCATTACAATCAGATAAAGCGTGTAGGTGTTATAAGTCGAAGAATTTTTTAAAAAATCGAAAAAAATCGTAAAATTGCGTTTTTTATAAGAAAAAATTTCCCGATTGCGCTCAAAAACGTGGCAGTTCTAAGTTCAGAGATTTCGAAGGCCTCCATAAAATTTCATCGCAATCGGAGTATCGGTTTAGCCGGAATCGTGTTAACAAACACACAAAAATACAAAAAAAAAAAAAAAAAAAAAACATTCCGGATTTTTTTCTCCAGTGTAGTGAAATGGAATCTTCGCTTCGCTCGCTACGCTCGCTACGCTCATCCAATTACTTTTCTTCCCCCTACCTTTGACCTCCCTATGCCTATCATTGGTTAAAGTGGCGCATTATGGCCGGACAGTTGACGTGCCCTTAAACTTAAAAACTTATAATTACCTAACTTAAATCCAATCAATGTTCACGGGTACTCAACACGTGGCTCTCTCACTCGTCTAACAACGACTTTGGCGTTTCCCTAGTAAATATAATGCATAAACACCTCAATTGAAATAATTTTCTGATGCTATGTCGTGATTGGTAATCAAATTTTACTTTCATTTCATGTTAATTTTTAAAATAATATATCTTTCAGGTATTGAAAAATGTAAATACGGCTTATTTTGATTCCACTTCGGTAAACATGATTTAGTGAACGTTTAAAAATGATAAATTTTGTGGAAATAATATCTTTTATTTTAATACCTTCAAATCCATTTTGGTGGTATTTATTACAAATCTTGACATACACAATTTGTTTTAGTGGCACTTTGTAATGATTATTGGTTGTCGTCAATATTTTAATGGTGTGGTTAATCTACATCGACCGTCAGATTACCAGCTTTGTACATCCCAGACTACAGAGTAATACACATACGAACATATCCTAACCGGTTGATTGCCTTATCTCCACAAGTTCATAACACATAAATATACACATGTCCTTAACAAAGACAAAATATTAAACACATAAATAGACACATTAGATGTCCGTGTATACAATCATATGCATTACTGTAAGCTAAATAAAACTGCAGATTTTTATCAGGGGTTTGTTTGTGTTTATACACATTTAGCCGACGAGTATCTTAGTTTCACTTTTATCTAGGGGGGGGGGGGCGTCTGCAACCCTGGCGTGGACGCTTCTGCTTCACCCACAACTTGACGTCTCACTCTCGTTTTGGTATTTTGGGGCGTTTGGGCGATAAACGGTTTGGTGGGAATTTCCAGAATTGGAATCCATGTTTTGGATTTCCCATTAGTTCACGTTTTGGACTTATGTCTCGCGATGGATATAAGGCTTTTTTCTTAACAATTGCGGATATCAATATTAAAGTACTTTTTAACATCCATATGAAGTTTGGTATATAATGAATGATATTCCCAATAGTTCAGCAGAAATCATTAACACCTGAGTGCGCGCATTTGAGTTAGGCCAAACTCAGCGTCCCCTCTTATCTGATATTATTATTTTTGTGTACAGTTGGGGAATAAAAAGTGGTGCTAAAAAGGCAAACCCAGTCCAACAAAATGACGAACCAAGTACCTCTGCAAACTGTGAGACGCAAGTCCGTTTATTATTTGTTGTATACTATGCATTACAAATTACGGGGGGTTTGGTTATGTGCATGTATGTCTAAAGCCGATTCCAAAAGTCATTTTGTTTTAATCGTTTTATTCCTGAATAATATTTCCATTGAATTTTGAGTTTGATACAATATCGCCCAAATAAATCTGCGGGGTCGGGCGGCGTTTTGGATGTGGGGGGGGGGGGGTTATTCCATTATAAGATTTTGTGGGCGGGAGCTGGGGTCTGGGCGAAGCCCAACCGTCGGAGGTCCATTTTGGGCCCCCACAGGTTATTTCTATTTTTTCACCGTAAATACTTATCGGATCTAAAACTCAAAAGACGTA
>JAMZAV010006021.1:0-38621 GCA_024449915.1 Sweltsa coloradensis | reverse complement strand
ACTGCCATGTTCTTTCGGCTTCGATATTTGAATACTCTATTTGTTGAGCTGTAGCAATACAGCCCTACTTTTACTTCTCTCTCTACCAGTACTTGCTGGAGTCTCTCAACAAAGTCTCTCAAGGTGTTTTTTTCTATGTTTTCCCAATGAGTAAGACACTCGTATCAACCAAGAGAAAATATAATTTCTAACAACTATGAAAATTTGAATGCTTAAAGGGATCGTTCACCTCTTATGTAAAGGTTTACACAGACATATTTACCGAAGTAGACTCCATTTACAGCAAATTATTGTCCAAAAATAATCGTAGTAAAGTAACGCTAAATTAATTGTTAAAAGTGCAAAGAAATTTCCTTCATCTTCTCCACTTATCAGTCGTGGCAACAGTGCACTAGTAGCGGCCGGCAGAGTGTCGAGTGTCGAGGCGAGCTGCGTCATCTTATTGGGCTATATCACTTAGCACGCGACACAAGCTTTGAAGGAGGGTGGGGTATAAGACATTGATACTCGGTTTAAATTAGGTCGAAACAAAACACATGTGCATCTCTCAACCCGGCTGAGATGGATTTGGTAATTTCTGGATTGATTTACATAACATGTTCATCTGTTATTCACACAAAGCAAAATACAAATACGCCTATACAATCTTGTAATCTCGTGTATGGAGCACAGCAGTAATGTCACTGTTTACAATAGAATAAGCAGGAGAAGGTGAATAACGTACCAATAGGGTGCACTTTTAGTCTTATCTTTAGTCTTGACGATGACTATTTTTGTGTACTCAGAACGATCATATTTCCTTTAAAACTTTTCATTTCATTTATTGTCTTGTCTCTACGCTCGGTACGGCCATTCCATTCCATTAGCACAAGTATTGAGTGATTATTACGAAATTATGAAATTCTGTTGTTTCAACAATCGACTTGTTAGATATACGCAAGTGTCCCCCCCCCCCCCCCTCCCCGGGCTACCAGTCAAAAGATAAATATTTAATGCTGATGCACTATGCCAGTACTCTTTGTATGTTGTCCAATATGCTGTTGACGGTGATTTTTTATCTGTTTCTTTGGAATGGTTCTAATATATTATGTGCCAGCCTGCATCTACTCGAAAAACGATTGTTTATCTGTTCATGGTGCATTTTAATAGATAGATAGTACAAGCGTAACACGCGAGACTTATTCGGGAGGTCCCCGGTTCGAATGTTCGATGCTTACCACTGGCAACCCTGACATTTACGTTTTTAAATTTTATGAAAACTGACGCTATCCCATTGCTACTTTATTAGCAGTATGTTTTTCAACCAACAGCACCCCCACCCTAAGGCAGGAGGGGGAACGAGGTCAGTGACCAAGGCCCGTGCACACAACCCTTGGTGATCAATGTCACATGTAGAAATACACTTTTCCATAAACATTATTTCTTATTAGTTTTTCAATTATCAGTTCATTATTTCTTTCCCTTTACTTTCCTGTCGCACTCCTTCAACTCTTCCCAATAAAACCCAAAGCAAGCAAAGAAGATAGGAAGCTCCTCAGGGTCTTGGCGCGAAGACGAGGAGAGGGAGTAGTGTGGGAAGGGGGGAGAAGACCGGCAGTGCGAGGAAGGGTGGAGGACGAGGCGGGTGTCTTTCTGACCGCGCTGTGCTTCAATATCTTCTGTGTTTCTAAAACTGTTTAAAGACGAGTGTGTGACGTGTGCGTGTATCCATACAGTCATCGATTAACTATTTATAATATAAACAAAGTGCTACGTTCTAGTTATTTAGTGTTAGTGTTTCGTCGTGAACGAGATATTGCCGATTGCCGTACGTCGAGGGGACGCGAGCTACAGCCCGGCCCGCCTGGACGGACACAAGCTACCCCCACAAAGCAGCACTAGGCCTACTCACGGCGAGGCGAACTCAGGTCAGTGCCCCCCCACCAGTGTGGCCACTCGCGCTGGAAAGCCGAGCATCAAAGCCCACTTTCACTTTTCCTACTTCTTCCACCCCCTACATTCCCACACCTGTATCTACCTACAGTGACAACGTGAGCCAAGGTTTGTAGTACTGTAGCATTGGCGCCAACTAGAGGCTTGATTTTTTTTTTAAATATATAATCAAACCTACCCACTTTCCCCGAAACTTTAATTAAAACGATACAATGGCTCAAGGGGCTTTTACCTCATTGTTAGCCGCGGTAGATGAAGTGATTAAACAGCGCTCTACAGCTGATATACCACTCCAGAGCGAGAGTGACGAGAGTCTTAGTGTTTTAGGACAGGAATGCGACAGGCGAGGACGAAACTACGCGCGCGATTTATGGTCTACTGACTGCGTGCAAAAATGAAATAAAAGAAGAGCTAAGGGCGGAATTTGAAAAAGAAAATACAGAATTTCGGCGAAGTATGAACAACAATGTACGGACAGTAATAGCAGATGTACAGCAACTCGAACAAACTGTAGGTGCCGACAGTAGGCGTAGGCCTACGACAAATGCGGTGTCCACCACGGATGCGAACAGTCTTTATTTTAGCCTGCAGGCGTGGGACAGCCTTGCGCGGTCGGGGCTAAAATTCGCAGGAGGTGATTCAGGAATGCACCCGGTTGATTTTCTCACAGCAGTGGAAAGGAATTTTGAAAATATAAACATTCCACACTCGAACAGGCTCAGTCTCGCCATACAATGCCTAGTGGGGCCGCTGGCAAATGGGCGAATGAGAACGGTATTAATTACACACATAACAAAAACTTGTAGAAATACAGCCAAACCTTACACACTCAAAAGAAATGAGATCTAAAAAAAGGGCCAAGCTCATCTACCCTTCCACATTTGCGCATTCTTAATTCATAAACGTACAGTGTCCCAAAACAGCATCCTCGAAAAGCTTGGCAAAATAGAATTTGCGATTATTAATTTAAACGAAATAGTTCATCCAAGTTCTTTTTCTAATTAATTAAAACGTAATAACATGCAAATTTTATTTTGCCAAGCTTTTCGAGGATGCTGTTATGGACACTGTACGTTTTATGAATTAAGAATGCGCAAATGTGGAAGGGTAGATGAGCTTGGCCCTTTTTTTAGATCTCATTTCTTTTGAGTGTGTAAGGTTTGGCTGTATTTCTACAAATTTTTGTTATGTGTGTGATCTCATTACTTTTTTCAAGTTCCATTGCAAAATTATATGTTAAAATATAATATTTTTATCAAAGTTGATTTAATTTCTATGGTATTAGCAATAACAATATAGGATGTAAAATATCTAGACCCGGATTCATGTACACCTGGGTATAGGTGGTATAACCATGGTATAACGACGGTATAAGGACTGGACCCCAATTCTTGAGTTCGTGGGAGATGACTGTTGAAAACGCAATTTGAAAACGAAGTCGTTTTCGTTTGACACTTTAAAAAGATATGCGTATAGCAAAGAGCTCGAAAAAGTTCTATATTTATTCTAGATGGCAGTGCCTTCATAATCGAAAGACGAGTTGCGTGAAATGATTTGATTGTTGCAATTATGTAAACAAACAGATGAGCAAGCGCATATTATTTTGACACCTTGCTTCGACATTGTGTTTGTGTGTATTGTGTGACAGAACTATGTTGTGCTGGCCTGGGGTTGGCTAGGCTTGCCAAACATGTAATGTAAGTAATAATTTTATCTAGTCCTATAGCCTAATGGAACTTTAGACCTACACTGTTGTATTATAAATAATTTTCTACATCTGGGCCTAGGTCAGGGACGGTTTCTGATTTGTTTTATGAGAGTATAATGACAACTTTTCTCATTTCACACATAGAAGCAAATTTGAAATGTCCGCCATTTGTTTACGTATCGCACTTTGCCGCCGTACTCTGCTTATACCGTCAACAAGTGTCAAGTAACTATGGTTACTTGTTGATTGTATAAGGCTTATTTTAAAACCTTTATTTGGAAGCCTTCCAACAAACTTTTTCAACTTTTTTTTCAAAAGAGACTATAATACTATAACCTTAATGTCCATGTAAAATATGAACATTGTAGTCCCACCCGTCTGGTCAGAATCGCGGGCCGACGTATTAGATGTAAGTTAGCAGTAGTAGCAGTAGTAGTAGGAGTAGCTAACATCCTTAAAGTGATTTTGAGCATGTTTCAAGCCATTTTTTCACCAAGAAGGAATGGTCGTACCCCAATAAAATTTGGCATGTGTTGTCAGGTACCTAAATCCCCTCGATTGTGATAGTTTTCAAGTTCACATCACGTTACATGACGGCTGGGTAACACCTCGAAATCACCCCAACTCTGCTTGGTGTATAAGGTGCTTGAGTGTGTAGCGCACCGCGGCTTGGCTGCGGCGCCCTAACGGGCACCTAGATAGGTCCTACGAGGAATTTAAAGAAGCCTTCCTAAGTAAATATTGGGGGCAGAAAGAACAAAGTCAGGTTTACGTCATGTCTACGGAGGGTCGTATGTGGCAGGAAAGAAGACGCGCGCAGAATACTTCGCGTACTATTACCGAGTAGCTAAACAGGTGGACCAACCACCGACAGAAAAAGTTCTACTAGAACTTCTAGTTAACCACTACAAGAAAGAGGTTAAAAATTCACTGTGGAATACTAACATGACGAAACAGGGGATCAACGACTATCTCGAACGACTAGATTCCGATGACGGTCCGGCCACTAGTGTGATGGACAGCCGTAGGGGATGGAATAACAATGATGGGTACGCAGACCACGGCATGGCCAGAGGCGGCATGCCTAGAAGCTCCGCGTCAAATGACCGCAGCAGTAACAATGCAGCTCAACAAAACTACAATAGTTACTATCAAACAGAGGCACGGAAACCGGGGGGTCCAGTACAGGCTAACAGCTGGCGAGACCGAGGGACCAAGAATGTAAGGACCATTGAAGTCGAGCAGCAGGAAGAAGCTGGCCTAGAAGATACTTCGGGAAACGAGCACCGGCCGGACCAAGACGGACAGGGGTTCCGGCCGATCTCAAAGAAGGACAACGCCTAGACCTAGTGGAACACACCCTTTCTACAATTTACACCAACCCCACCGATGATATTTTGAATATACAGGACTCGGGCACACGCCCACAAAAAATTGAATGTCCGATAATAACGGCCTCAGTATACGGTCAATTATGTAACATTCTTTTAGACTCTGGCTGTGAAGCCTCATGTATATCACTCGAATTCTGGGAACAGTTAGCACCACAACTCGAACATATACCCGTATTACCGTAGGAGTGAATGTCATAGGAGCCACAGGTACACGCAGCCAACGGGTGTCGAAACAGGCGCTGTTATTAATTGATGTCGATAAAGTCATAACAGAAGTGAGCTGTTTTATAGTAAAAGATTTGGTCAGGCCAATTATACTCGGGGTGGACTGGCTTACCAAATTCAAGGTCCATCTAGACTTCGAAACAAACCAGATCACCATTGCAGGTAGCCTAGTTAGGGGGCAGCTTACAAATCTACACCGTACTAGCCTACCAGCTAACGCAGAACTGCCGTTGACGGTGGAATATAGGCCTACAAGCCCGAAGCACACCCTATCTGTTAACAACATTGCTGTTGAAGAAGTAGGGACCATGTCACCAGATCTGGAGGGCCTAAGTCCCAAGGCTGAAACGCTCACCAATAAACAGGGTGCTGCCCTACAGACATTGTTGGAACGTTATAGCACAGTTTTCTCAGATAAACCAGGACTGTGCAATAGCGGGGAATGCATATTACGGGTCAATGACACGGCACACTTTGTACAAAAATCATATCCCATACCTTTGACACAAAGGGACAAGGTAGAGAAACACATACAATCCTTGGTTGAGGGAGGCATCATAGAAAGATCGGATAGTGCATACATCAACCCAGTCGTAGTGGTGCAGAAGAAAAACCAGTCAGTAAGACTGTGTCTTGATGCCCGAGGAATCAACCGAATATTGGAACCGGATCGGGACTGCCCATATATCCCGGAAGAGATCCTACCAAAAGTTCGAAGGAGCAAAGTACTTTACAACGATTGACCTCCGGGCTTCATATTGGCAAATACCATTACATAAAGATAGCCGCAAGTACAGTAAGATCTCTCTTATCCGAGTTGGATGAGACCGGGGGCACCTCGGATTTGCGAAAAACTCGGATGGCGCGTTTCATTGTGCTTATTTGCTCTCGTAGCATAGCCTGATGTGGTAAAATGATATATGACACATGTAATGGAAAAAGGAACAAAAAATACACACGATACACTTCGTGGAGGGTATACTAAATGATTTAATAGCTTGTAAATCAAGCTCACAAACACACGTAAACAATTAGGCCTACATGTCGTAATAAAAACGTAAGTCTAGGCCTAAACTCGACGCAGTAGGCCTAGGCTAGGCCTACAATGCAAACATAGGCCTAGGCTAGGCCTAGCTCTCTTTCTCATGTGGGAAAACCTCTCACTACTATATCCCGCGCTGAAGCTCTCGTCGCAAGATAAGCCTGGGAAAGAAAGAACATAAGCCCAGGAATAACAATCCTATGCGTCGTGATAACGAATTTCGTGAATCGGTTGAAAGATGATTGCATTGCGATTTCTTCTTCTTCGCCCACCCATCTTTGTGAGTCAGCTGTGAGTGTGAGTTGGTTGGATCGTACGCGCATCTCGTACTGCGCACACGGCAGTGTCCAAGATTTATTGCCGCATCTTTCTCTCTTGCACTCACTCGTGGCATGGGCGCGACTCGCCGAGACGGACGGAAGCACGTGGTAGCTTACAACGCGCTCTGTCGTCAACTCCAGTTACTCTTTAGACAGCGGGGCACGCTCCGCGGGAAAGACCGCAACCACGTAGCGCGTAATTTAAACTGGTGAATTATCTTAAAATCGTCTCCGGGTAATTTCGGGAAACCCGGGTACCCGATGTCATCCCTACTCGTAAAGGCATGCCTACAAATGTATGCAGTACATTTAAAAAAGTCGGCGCGGCGTCTGTAATTATTTTTATGTTTTATTTACGTATTTAAAACTTTAATTTTTTTAATTTTTTTTTTTTTTTTTTGGGCGGCTCGGTTAACACGGAACATCGGATAAGAGGAGATCGGATAAGAGGGATCTTACTGTATACAGCGTTCCGCTGCAACCAGCGAGTGTACCAGTGGTGCCGTTTGCCTTTCGGGCTTAATGTAAGTTTGGGGGCATTCACTAGGATATTAGATAAAGTCCTAGGACCAGAACTGTTACCGTTTGTAACGGTATATGTCGACGACCTCCTGATAGCATCAACTACCTTTGAGGAACACCTTCGCCACATAGAAGCAGTTTTGCACAAGCTACAACAAGCAAATATGACGGCGAACATCGACAAGTGCGTTTTTGGAAGACAAGAAGTGCCATTCTTGGGGCACATCCTGACGCCAAACGGGGTGACCACAGACCCCAAGAAACTTGAAACCATCGAACAGTGGCCTACACCAAAAAATGTTAAAAACCTACGAGCTTTCTTGGGGGTCTGCGGGTACTACAGGAGGTTTGCCCACAATTTAGCAGAGTCTACGGCTCCTCTACTACTCCTCACACGAAAAGGAGTAAGGTGGAAGTGGGATGAAGAAATGGATAGCGCGTTTGCCAGAGTCAAGCGACACTTCATTAGAACGGTCACATTATCGTATCCTAACCTCAAGGCACCATTCTACGTCCAGTGTGACGCTAGTGCGATTGGCATTGGGGGACAACTTTTCCAAAAGGACGAAAATGGAGATGCCCGAGTTATCTCTATGGCCTCCCGCACACTCAAAGGCGCGGAACTCAACTTCACCACAACCGAGAAAGAATGTCTGGCTATTGTATATGCCCTTGGAAAGTTCCGGCATTTTGTTTTGGGTACAGACGTAACTGTCCTCACTGACCATAGAGCACTCTCTTTCCCTTTTTAAGCTGCAGACTCCTCCCGGGACGCCTAACACGGTGGGTCATGCTTATTCAAGAATTCGACCCGAAAATAGCATACTGTCCTGGAAGAGACAATGTGGTAGCAGACACCTTGAGCCGGTACCCGCTAAGTGATACGGCCATACCACAACAGGAGTACCAGTCAGACAATTCGATACTGATAGCAGCACTGGAAGTGATCGTTTCAAAAACACTCGCAAAATCACTGCATACCATCGACAAACAACAAAGAAAGGACCCAAACCTCCGGAACATAATCGACGCAATGATAGCAGATCCCATAACCAACACACACAGAACAAATTTCGGTTGTTCAATAACCGCTTATACCACAACAAGTTCAATGATACTATAGCATGGCGGCTATGTATACCAGGAACCCTTACCCACGACATAATATGGGCAATCCATCGAGAACTAGGACACTTTGGCCCAGCAAAATGCATCCCAGTGATCCAACAACATTTCTACTGGAAAGACATGGCTCGTATGGTTAGGACGGTTTTAGCATCCTGCGACATCTGCCAGAAAACCAAAGTGATGAACACAACACACCATGGATCACTTAACCCTATCATACCAGAAGCCCCAGGGGATTCGTAGCAACAGATTTGTATGGACCACTCCCTCCAGGGCAGCTCAGAGTACAATACATCTTAGTATTTGTCGACATCCTGACGAAGTTTGTACACATAACAAAAACTTGTAGAAATACAGCCAAACCTTACACACTCAAAAGGAATGAGATCTAAAAAAAGGGCCAAGCTCATCTACCCTTCCACATAAACGTACAGTGTCCCATAACAGCATCCTCGAAAAGCTTGGGAAAATAGAATTTGCGATTATTAATTTAACGTAATAGTTTATCCAAGTTCTTTTTTTCTAATTAATTTAAACGTAATAACATGCAAATTCTATTTTGCCAAGCTTTTCGAGGATGCTGTTATGGGACACTGTACGTTATGTGGAAGGGTAGATGAGCTTGGCCCTTTTTTTAGATCTCATTCCTTTTGAGTGTGTAAGGTTTGGCTGTATTTCTACAAGTTTTTGTTATGTGTGTGATCTCATTACTTTTTCAAGTTCCATTACAAAATTATTTGCTAAAATATAATATTTTTATCAAAGTTGATTTAAATTCTATGGTATTAGCAGTAACAAAATAGGATGTAAATATCTAGACCCGGATTCATGTACATCCTGTGTATAGGTGGTATAACCATGGTATAACGACGGTATAAGGACTGGACCCCAATTCTTGAGTTCGTGGGAGATGAGTTGAAAACGCAATTTGAAAACGAAGTCGTTTTCGTTTTCGAAGGAATTGGTATTCTTGAACGGTATCGTGGAAAACGTCATGGGTTGTGAGTTGAAAGCATTGATATTAATTAAACCCCTATAGTAGGCTAGATTAGCAGTCTCCTATACCTCCGCACAGGCGCGAGCGTAGCAAATTGAAGACTCAAACCGGCCCATTTCAAGATGGCGATTTGGTGTTTTAATTTATGCTTTTTTAATGCAATAAAGTATTTTACTGGATTGTTTGATATGGTTTTAGCTTGTGCAGCTAGTATTAAACAAAAGAAACAATACGAAGTGATTGCATAAGGGAATTTACTAATCATTTGGTGTTAAAGGCTAGTATGCTTACCTGTCAACCTGGCGGCAATCTTGAGAACTATTTGGCCACAAATCGCTCCCATTTGATTAACATGTAAACTGTCATTTTAAGATGGCTTCTAATTGTACCGGAAGTGGACCACCGACTGCTGGTCTAGCCAATTATATAGGATGTCTATGGTTGAAAGAGTATCACGAAATCCAAACACTTTAAAAAGATTTGCGTATAGCAAGAGCTCGAAAAGTTCTATATTTATTCTAGATGGCAGTGCCTTCATAAACGCTGGCCAATCGAAAGACAAGTTGTATGAAATGATTTGATTGTTGCAATTATGTAAACAAACAGTTGAGCAAGTTCATATCAAAACAATGTTGTGCTGGCATAGGGTTGGCTAGGCTTGTCAAACATGTAATGTAAGTATGAATTTTACTAGTCCTATAGCCAAATGGAACTTTAGACCTACACTTTTGCATTATAAATAATTTTCCACATCTGGGCCTAGGCCAGGGACGGTTTCTGATTTGTTTTATGAGAGTATAATGACACCTTTTCTCGTTCCACACAAAGAAGAAAAATTTTAAATGTCCGCTATTTGTTTACGTATCGCACTTTCCCGCCTAACTCTGCTTATACCGTCAACAAGTGTCAAGTAACTATGGTTACTTGTTGATTGTATGCCAAGTGTTTAAGGCTTATTTTAAAACCTTTATTTGGAAGCCTTCCAACAAACTTTTTCAACTTTTTTTTTCAAAAGAGACTATCATTCTATAACCTTAATGTCCATGTAAAATATGAACATTGTAGTCCCACCCGTCTGGTCAGAATCGCGGGCCAACGTATTAGATGTGAGCAGTAGTAGGCAGTAGTAGGCAGTAGTAGGCAGTAGCTAACATCCTTAAAGTGATTTTGAGCATGTTTCAAGCCATTTTTTCACCAAGAAGGAATAATCGTACCCCAATAAAATTTGGCATGTGTTGTCAGGTACCTAAATCCCCTCGATTGTGATAGTTTTCAAGTTCACATCACGTTACATGACGGCTGGGTAACACCTCGAAATCACCCCAACTCTGCTTGGTGTATAAGGTGCTTGAGTGTGTAGCGCACCGCGGCTTGGCTGCGGCGCCCTAACGGGCACCTAGATCCCTCTATACCTTACGCCGAGCAACTGCTAAGGCAGTGACAGCAAAAGCCGTCCACTACATCAAGAACGTACAAAAGCCGAAGATGATCTTATCAGATAACGGAAGCCAATACACCTCACGTCTTTGGTCGCAAACACTTGCACAACATGAGGTCACAGTCCGCCACACATCAGTCCACCACCCACAATCCAATCCAGCTGAACGCACCATGCGAGAGTTGGGCAGAATATTCAGAGCGTATTGCCACACTAAACACACAACTTGGCCGGGCATGATACCAACACTGAATTCGTGGCTTAACGTCACACAGCATGACGGTACAGGGTTTACCCCATACGAATTGCACTACGGCATAAAACCCCCACGAGAGATGGACAAACTCGTTCAGCTCCCAGAAGACAATGATGGTGATAAGCCTCTGGAATGGAAGATCACGACAGCTAGGGAACGGTTGGCAACCAAAGGTGAAAAACGTAAACTACGACATGAGACACAGCACCCGAATAAAACTGTGTTCAAGGAAGGTGATGCCGTCCTTATCAAAACACTAAACCTTTCTAGTGCACTAAACAAAGAAACAAAGAAATTCTTCCAGCTGTTTGCGGGACCCTACTACATCACAGCAGTAGCAGGTGCGAATTCTTACCGAATCTGTGATACATCAGGCAAGGACAAAGGGACCTACAATGTGGTGAATATGAAGCCATACATATTACCACAACAGGAGGGCCCATAGGTTCAGCATGCGCCCTGCCTTGGTTGGTTTGAAGAGGTGCTTGGGGATCGACAGACGACCTCCCGGCGCAACCCCTTCAGGGGGCAGTGTAACCAACCAACAGCACCCCCACCCTAAGGCAGGAGGGGGAACGAGGTCAGTGACCAAGGCCCGTGCACACAACCCTTGGTGATCAATGTCACATGTAGAAATACACTTTTCCATAAACATTATTTCTTATTAGTTTTTCAATTATCAGTTCATTATTTCTTTCCCTTTACTTTCCTGTCGCACTCCTTCAACTCTTCCCAATAAAACCCAAAGCAAGCAAAGAAGATAGGAAGCTCCTCAGGGTCTTGGCGCGAAGACGAGGAGAGGGAGTAGTGTGGGAAGGGGGGAGAAGACCGGCAGTGCGAGGAAGGGTGGAGGACGAGGCGGGTGTCTTTCTGACCGCGCTGTGCTTCAATATCTTCTGTGTTTCTAAAACTGTTTAAAGACGAGTGTGTGACGTGTGCGTGTATCCATACAGTCATCGATTAACTATTTATAATATAAACAAAGTGCTAAGTTCTAGTTATTTAGTGTTAGTGTTTCGTCGTGAACGAGATATTGCCGATTGCCGTACGTCGAGGGGACGCGAGCTACAGCCCGACCCGCCTGGACGGACACAAGCTACCCCCACAAAGCAGCACTAGGCCTACTCACGGCGAGGCGAACTCAGGTCAGTGCCCCCCCACCAGTGTGGCCACTCGCGCTGGAAAGCCGAGCATCAAAGCCCACTTTCACTTTTCCTACTTCTTCCACCCCCTACATTCCCACACCTGTATCTACCTACAGTGACAACGTGAGCCAAGGTTTGTAGTACTGTAGCAACCAGTGTTATGTATTGTGAGTGATTGTGAACGCGGGTCTTCCGCTTTGGTTTTAGTAGAATAGACTATTTCGACGGATAGACCGGGACCTGCCTCGCGCGTTACACATGGCTAGTGGATGTGCCGTGTTGCAACACATCGCCAGCTCAAGAACAGTGACGTCACTGTTCTTGAGCGCGGCGATGAATTTAAAGACCCCAATTGACGTAGGTCGGGAAATATACACAAACTACTTAGTGACTATGTTTCTATTTGATATTAAGATTAACTTGTTCAAGAGGTGAACGGACACTTTAATTTCCAATTAAACATAGGGCTAGTTTATAGGTTATGTTTGCATATTTTAGAATATGCTACTTCTAGACTTCTAGATACAGTAGAGTCTCTCTAATCCGGGCCCCGTTAATCCGGTGTTCCGTCTAATCCGGGGCAACCCGTGTCGTAGGATTTAAAAAAAAAAAAAAAAAAAAAAAAAAAAAAAAAAAATCTGAATCTGATGTGTTTATATTTTAAAACATCGCGTACTACAGCCGTCTTACATGGCACAAACTATAGGCTCGCGGCCGACTTGCAGCCGGACGTAGTAGCGGGTGGAGCGAGGGGAGGGTGGAATAACATGAATGAAATTCTTCAGGCCGACTGCCCATTGGCCAGTGACGCCAGTCTCATCTCAGTCGTCTGTCTTGAGTCAAGTGACAAACAAACCAGTGACGTTCTTGTAGCAATACAGTGTTCGTGCGTGAGTGAAAATCGCGATGAGTAAGCGCAAACATAAGTCTGCCTCATTTGAGGATAAATTAAACGCCTTGAAACGTCTTGATCAAGGAGAGACAATAAAAAAGATAGCTTCCGAGATGGGCGTCGGAGCGCAAACAGTGGGGGACTGGAAGAAAAATCGTGCGAAGATAGAAGAGTACTGCAGCAAATCGTCCTCTTCAATTGGACTGAGTGAGCGTAGCAGTATGCGCACGTGTGATACGCCGGAATTAGATGCATCCCTTTTCAGTTGGTTCACCCAACACCGAGAAAAGGGTGTACCTATTTCCGGCCCTATTTTACAACAAAAAGCTCTGATTTTAAATAAACTTTTAAAGGGTGACGAGGACTTCACGGCCAGCAGCGGGTGGCTTGACCGCTGGAAAAACGGCACGGTATCAGACAGTTATCTCTTGCTGGCGAGAAGCTATCAGCAGATAGTGAAGTGGTCGTCACTTACAAAGAAGAGTTTCAAGAGAGGTTTATACTCGAAGATAACCTAAGCCCCGATCAGGTTTATAACTGTGATGAGACGGGTCTGTACTTTAAAATGCTCCCAACAAAAACATTAGCGTCTCAATTGGAAGCGACTGCGCCAGGCTTTAAAAAAAGTAAAGAGCGGGTAACATTGTTAGCATGCAGTAATGCGTCTGGGTCGCATAAATTGCCCCTGATGATCATCGGCAAGTCTAAAAAAACCGCGGGCTTTTAAAAACATTCGAGTGTTGCCCGTGCATTATAGGGCGCAAAAAGTGCCTGGATGAATGGCTACTTGTTCAAAGAATGGTTTGAAGAGCAATTCGTTCCGTCTGTTAGGCGCCACCTGCGAAAGAAAAATCTGCCTTTGAAAGCAATTCTTCTCGTAGACAACGCCCCATCGCACCCGCCAGAAGGAGAACTTGAAGTCGGCGACATCAAAGCTGTGTTTTTACCCCCCAATGTTACCCGCCTTGATCCAGCCTATGGATCAAGGTGTTCTGGAAAACTTGAAACGGCGGTACAGATTCAAATTACTGACGGAGCTACTCGCCTATGAAGGCGAAGATGAGGACGACGTGTCGTTAATTACTCGCCTAAAAGCAATAAACTTGAAAAAAGTGGTTGACTGGTCATCGGAAGCGTGGGACGAGATCGAGAAGACCACCCTTGTCAAGTCGTGGCGCAAACTGTGGCCGGATGTAGAGGCTATTGTTCGAGACGTAAATTACGTCGAGGTCGAAGATCAGTTGGATTACAATGTAAACAATGACGACGCCGACGACGCCATCGATAGCACGATGACTTTCTTGAACATTTTCAAGAAATTACCTGGGTGCGCAGATTTAGAAGAAGATGACGTGAACGAGTGGGTGAGTGGTGAAAATGATGGTTTTGAACTGACGCAAACGGACGAAGAAATCGTCAACAACGTTTTACAAAAAACGAAGAATCAGATGAAGATGTTGACGACCCTACCAGCTCCAAAATAACTCATACGGAAGGAGCTGCCGCACTGGAAGCAGCCTTAAAATATGTGGAGCAACAAGATGATGCCACTATTGCCGACGTTCTTCTAATCAAACGTTGGAGAAACAAAGCAGCTGCAATGCGAGAAAGTGTGATAAAACAAAAAAAAATAACGTCGTTTTTTCAGGCCCAGTAAAGTCTTTTACCTACCTGTATGATCTTTTGACTATCTTATAAGTGTTATGTTATGTATGACTGCTTTCCATCGTTTGTTCATTGCTGGAGAGATTAATAATTTTTGTGTTTTATTGTTTTTGTTCACGTCACGTCAGTAAGTAAGAATGGTACAGCTATCTTTGATGACCCATACTCAAGAGCCACGACTATTTTTTTACGTAATAAAAACTTCATATCTCATTGGGACAAATCTTTGTTTTGTTTATTTTACAGTGATTACTCAATCTCCAATTCACTCCGCTTACACTCCTCGCTCTCTCTCTCTCTCTCTCTCTGCCTCACGCGCGCTCTCACTCTCTCTCGATGCATGCAGCCAGCTACAAGGTCGTGAGCACGGGGCCATAAAGAGAATATCTGTCTGTCGTAATCGCGCTCTGCACTCTCTTTCTCTCGATGTATGCAGCCAGCCACAAGGTCGAGTTGGTCTGTTCTTATCGCTTTTAAAGCCATAAAGAGAAGTATTTATGACAGCGGAAGGGTCACGAATGATACTCTAACCATTAATGTATCAAAATACGCGATAAAAAAACATTTTCCGTCTAATCCGGGGTTTTCACTTATCCGGGCTACATCTGGTCCCAATTAGCCCGGATTAGAGAGACTCTACTGTATTTTATAATAATAACTTAAAGTGATTACTTATTAATAATAAGTAATCACTTTAAAGGTCTACTAACATAATCTTATACCAAAGAAAGCTTGATTATTTTTTTGCTATTATGTTCAAGGTCATGAAGCCCATGAACATTGCGAAGCAAATTCAACTTTGCAAAGGGCAACCAGTCGCTGTGACATCACACGGACTTACCGCCCCCAGAGGGTCCTTGGAACACGTTGTAGGGCTCGTTCTCATGAACGTCGAGTGCAGCTGCTCGGATCTGGCCCCGTTTCAGGGCGGCGGCCAGCGCATCGTCGTCAACCAGGCCCCCTCGAGCCGTGTTCACCAGAAACGCTACTGCAAACAAATTAACAACAAGTCAGCAACGCAACGGGCGGAGGACACCTTTCAGCATACCATCTTGTAGCATCTTTTTTAACCACCTTGTTTTACGAACTTTACTTAATATTTGAAAATTGCGCTCTGTAGATTTTTCCAAAATATGGCACCGATGGAACATAAAGTATCACAAAGTGCTATTTTCAATTAATCATGATCTTTACTGCCTTTACTACATATCTAGTTCTTAACAATTAATTCAGATTAAGATCATGTAACATATCGCCTTGCCCTGATTTGAGACCTGAGGTTAAGATTAATTGCGGCCTCGACTCTTATGGTCGATAATGTCCTGATTAAAACATTTCAACAGAATTATATCCCCTTTCCACAAGCAAGACAAACATCAACATACTAGTATGCAAATGTACGCACAGCATTTAAGTGGATTGTAGATTCTGTTCACTGCACACTGACGCCATTGAATGCATAACATTTAAAAGTAGTTGTGCATATTCTACATACTATTACTAGGGATGGGCGAACGTTCGAAATTCCGAACTCGAACCAAACTTTTTTTGAAGTTCGGTTCGAGTTTGTGATTTATCAAAATTACAAACTTGCTCCGAACTTTTAAACTTGCCGCTGTCGCGCGCGAGAGAATCCTCCAATGGTGAGGCAGTATAATTCATTCGACAATCGATTTCCTGCGATATTTTCGATAATTGAAATGGAAGCAGCTCTCCACCAATTGCGTACCTTCTAATGTTCGACTAATCGATTCGCAGCAATAATTCGATACATCATGAATGTATCCACCAATGAGAAAGCTCTAATATAAGACGCCAAGACGAGACGCTGTGACATTTACGACGATATTTACGATGTTTTATAGAGCAACAAGTATTATTTGGAATCACTGAACAATGATTAAAGACCGATTAACCACGTTTATATGCAATTATGTTAGCAAATAAATTTCTCGCAGGCAAGTTTTAACCACATTTGCGTCAGCTTACACTCCTTAATACGATGTCGATAAGCTACATAACCTCAAAATAGATCGTCATTTTACGTTTGTTATTCAAAGTTAGATAACAATAACATGCTAATGCTCTAGGCCTAATAAAATTTAATAGTTGCGGTATTTAGACGAGAACTGGCCGCGATTTCACAACAATCTTTGTTAGGTTAGGTTTATGGACTAGGCCTAGGCTAGGGCCTAGACCTAGGCTAGGTACATAGGGAATATTTTAGGCTTAGGGGCTAAGGTTAGGTTAGGGCTAGGCCAAGTAGCCAAGTAAGGAAAAGCCTAGCCTAGGTTAGCCTAGAATATAGAAGATAATAGGAGTCTAAACATGTTTTATAAGCTCTTATCTAAACCAAGACTTCGGAATTTGGTAGCCTTGCCTAGGCTAGGGCTAGGCCTATGCCTAAATTTAGGGTGCTGTGCCAAAAGGGCTGGGCTAGACTAGACAATCCTGTCGATGAAATAGATCTCGATAGTAGGGAGATATAGCCTTAGCCTAGACATTAAAGTATGCCCAATTAAAATTCCTACATCCCTGTTTTTGGTTTTAAGCAGAATTTTTTAAGTTCGGTTCGAAGTTCGAAACTATTTTTTACAGAAGTTCGAGTTCGGTTCGAAACTTAAAAACCAAGGTTTGCCCATCCCTAACTAATCTAATCTGGTAGAAAAGAAGCTAACATTGAGTGGCCTAAACTTACCCTTACACAAATTAAAAACAAAAGGTGTGACCTCTTTGGCCCGATGAGTAAGAATTCATGAATATTCCCAAGACAAATATAATACACAATCATGCTGAACTTACACAACTTACAAGTAACAACAAGTACTGGAATGCATGGAAAGGGCAAAGCAACAAAGGGGAAAGAACTAAATAAACAAATCAATAAATACCATGAAAGAGATGGCCGATAGTACTCTAGGAACTACAGAACGAGTCACACTAAGGTAGCACTAGTATTATTTACCCCAAGAAGTCATAAATATAACTAGATACGTACTACTATGTAGTATTGAGAAACTAACTAACCAAATTAGCATAATCACTGTTTAGCTCTCAAAAACCTTTTCACTGTTGTTGACATTTTGTTGGATTGGCCTAATATTTCTTCATATCTTCTGGTCTGTCAACTAATTACGGTACTAGCAAATTCTACCACAGACAGCAAAGGAAAACATTTCACAATAATACAGTAGACGCGTAACAATATCAACGTAATCGTGGTTTTAGGAAGAAGATATGCACCACAAAGTTAAGATCGACATAGGGCACTTGTTGACAATGCGTACTCACCTCCTTTTAAGTATTTTGCTAGATTTGCGTTTCTAAAAAAAGTCGTATAAAATGTTAGAACCATTACCTGGCCTCATTTGCTTGATGGTGAACTCGTTGATAAGGTGATGATTGTGTTCGTTGAGGGTGCAGTGCAGCGACACGCAGTCCGACTGAAATAGCAGATCCTGTGGAGGAAGAAAGAGAACATGAGATCAGGCCAAGCAGAGAAGAGGGCCGGGAAGTGTTTTGACTAGTGGCGGTCGCTTGACGTGATTCACGACTTTCTTCGTGATTGTGCGTGAACGTGAATGCTTTGAATAGGTACCGTGAATTTGCGTGATAATATAAGTCACGCGTGTATCGTGACACCGTGCGTGACACTAAATGCTCCAGCGCAGAACGAGCCCATCTCATTAGCCAGGCCGGGCCACCCTCCAGTCCTCCTACTCTTGGCTTACCTTGAGTCGCACTCTGCCCTAAAATTCAACCATGAATACGTGGTAATGTCTTGTGGCGTTGCTTTGTCCACGGTGTTTTATGTTATGCGTTTGGATATAACACCAAATTGGTCAGTCCGATCAAGTTGTTTTTCCACCGTTTCCAAAGGGAAAAGTCGCCAGTGGGATATAAAAACTGGCTATTGAAAATTAACCCTAGGAACTTGAAATTTGTAACCAACAAATTTACTCGTGTAGCCCTGCCCTGGGCCATGAAATTCCAACTCGTAACCTTCTCGTGGTATGGCCCGTGATTAGGGGAAATTTTCTCCCTGAAACTAATGGTGAGCTCTGGGTCGTCGTCGGGGAACTTTCCCCTTCCCTTTGACTGCCTCCCCGACAGCGAAGACAACGACAACACGGACGGATGGTGACACAGACGGAGACGACCACGACGTGGGGGAACGCCTGCCCTCCCCATAAGCTTGTGGCTGGTTCTGACCAGCACAAGCCTGTCCACTAGGGCTGTGCGAATATTCGACTTTCGAATAATATTCGCGAATAATTTTTTTCCAATATTCGATTCGAAATTCGAATAGTAACTATTCGAAATTCGAACTATTTTGGCTTCATTGCGAGTCTCGCGGTAACTGTTAAAAAGCCCGCTTAAAGTGCAAGGAGTTTGAATTTTCGCCGCCAGAGCTCGACTTTGGTACAAGTACAAGAAGTTTACGTTTTCGCCGATAGATCGCGCTAGCGTCGACTAAAGAAAAATTTCGTTATGGCAACAAAAATGGCATCACAACCTTCATAACCTGTCTTTGAACTGCTTCATTGTGATTGTTTTGACGAGTGTTCGTTGTCTTTGCGATTTTTAATGATTAAATTAATTATTTTGGTGTTGTGCTGTATTTAGTTGTGGAAGATGACGACGCGTTTGCAAGGCATTTTGCCTTCAAGTTCAAAACCCCATTTGGGACTTGTTGATCTTTTGACAGCCCTACTAGGCCCTACCTACCTTGGGCATGCCTTGGGCCTAGGCCTAGCCCCTGTATAAAATATGTTCTGTTGATTGATTCTAGGCCTAGGCCTAGAACTAGGTTTAGAAAGCTCTAGCCTAGACTAGCAGCTAGACCTCGGTTTCACTGAAATTAGTGAGCCTAGGCTTAGGCTAGGCTATATCACTTATCTTTGTGATTAGGACCAGTCTAGGGCCTAGGTAGGGCTACCTTGGGCATGTTATCAAGTCAGACTTGTCTTGATTTGTGGTAGGCCTAGGCCTAAGTCAAAGGAATTGGATGGACTTGGATACACAAAGGCTAGGCCTAGGAGGCATGTTATTAAGTCACACTTGTCTTGATTTTCAGTAGGACCTAGGCCTAGGCTCAAAATATAAGCCCCTATTTTCATCTTTGGCCATCTATGGTCTATGGTTTTTTATTTTGCTGCAACATCACCCCTCGTCAGTCACTTTTCACTTCACAGCCTAAGGTAGGCCTACATACAAATTTTGACGTTGATCTCGTGTAAATATCAAACACTTATTAACAAAACTCAACTTAATGAAAAAATGCTGTTATTTAAATCATTATTCGAAACTATTCGAAAGAAAAAATTATTCGTTATTCGAATTCGATATTCGAACTTTTTGCATTTGAATATTCGATATTCGATTCGAACTGAAAAATCACTATTCGCACAGCCCTACTGTCCACCCATTGTCCCCCCGCGTCATCCCTTACGTCCCTCCCATCATCTCGATTAGCCAAGTTGCATAAATATGAGACGTTAAGCTATATCCAATAATAATAATAATAGCCCTGACCTATGTACAGGATCATAGGTACTAAACACTTACCTATTGAAAGTTGTACAAAATGACGATTAGTAGAGGCATGAAAATTTTGTGTTTTAGGTTATTGATGCTAAATCAGTGAGTATAAATTCTTAAAAACGCTACAAAATGCTAAATTTACTGAAAATAAGGTTTACCTATAGGTACCAATTGAGAATTGGTTTAGCATTGTATTATAACTAGGGCTGTGCGAGCAGGGATTTTTTTAGTCGAGCGAGATCGAGCGAGTATTTGGTCTTTGCTTGATTTTCGAGCGAGATTCGAGCGAGCAGACCAAAATTTAATTTACCACAAATGCTGGTATACATTTTGTCACGATGTTATAAACACAAAATTTTCAATATGTTATTACAGTGTTGGGCCTGCCAATTGATAAAACATTAATCTAAAATCATTTTAATCATAGGCTTACTGCTTAGGCTAAGCTAGCCTAGGCCTAGGCTCATTTCTAAATTGCCTCTACTATTAACAATTGTGTTCTTTCTATTTGAAGTTCAAAGAACAATATTATTTTTGGCCCTAGGCAAGGCCTAGGGTGGGCCTAGCTAGGCCCTAGAAGCCTTTAAGGTAAGTTGCAGGGGGCCTCTAGGCCTAGCCTTGTAGGGCTAGCTAGGCCTAGGCCAGCAGTAGTTCAGCTCACATCCTTGTGCATTGAATTAATGCTCTAAGTTGCTGTGGACCATTACACAATAAGTAGGGTTAAGGCAGTCATAACTATGTTCATTTCACCTCGTATTTCAATTGCGCTTTACCTGCAAATTGTATTAAAACACATATTGGGAACACTTATTTCTTTAAATAATACGAAAAGTAAAAAAAAAACAAAGGTCCGTCGCATAATATATACATTTCAAATTGATTCAGTCGTTTACGGAATGACAGACGCTAAACAACTTGCAGCCTTGTGACGTACGTCGTAATTCGTAAAAGTCGATAGTCGATTTAAAGTCGAACGCATGTCTGCGACATATCGATATTAGACCAAAGAAGAGGTTGGCATGTCTTTATCCGAGTTCTTTGGAGACATGCGCAGTATCGGTGCGCACGGGCACGGCGTCAAAGCGAGAGCATCGAGTGGCCTGCGCCTGCGCAATGCCCATTACCAGTCAGCTGTTCGCTGTCGACGTGAAGAATGTTGCAGAGCGCGTCATAATATGGAATATTACGCCGCCGAAGCCGTATTTTCGTTCGTTCTCGAACAATTCTAGAGTCATTTCGAGACTCGAATTTTCGAGCATCAAAAAAATCACACGAGCGAGCGAGCGAGAATGTTGACGTGCTCGATCTCGGCTCGAAATTTCGAGTCTCGCACAGCCCTAATTATAACGTTTAAAGCAGGGATCCGACTTGCTTTTTTTAAAACCAAGCCGGGCTCAAAGCAAGCCCAAACTAAGCCAAGCTGAGCTGGGCCAAACCAAGCCGAGCTAAACCAAGCCGGGCTAAAGCAAGCCGGGCTCAAAGCAAGCCTGAACTAAGCCAAGCTGAGCTGGGCCGAACCAAGCTGAGCTAAATCAAACCTAATCTGGGTTAAACCAAGCCGGGCTGAAGTAGGCCTAAAAAAAACAAAAAAAAACACCCGAGCTAAATTTTTTTGGGGTTCAGTGAAATTGAAGTCTTCGCTTTGCTCATCCAAAAATCCTGTTTTTAAATCTAAAAGTTTTCTCCTTCAAGGTCATTTTGGTGAAAATCTGTGCGTTTTAAAGCATCCCCAATGCCCAATTTGTATATCTACTAAAATCCTCTTGGTCAGATGGTATAAATTGTCTTTGGTATTGCGATAAAACAGTTATTCTATATTCTCCATTAAACGTTAAAGTGCACTTTCACACTTTTTTTGGCAAAAGGGGGTGGGGGGTGGGGTTCCCCCCCCCCCCCCCCCTTGGACACGCCACTGATGTATCTTTATTTGTGTTGTACCTACAATAATGCCATGAGTGAGGCTTGTAATTTACCCCATAAAGGGAAGATCAAAGATGCGCTCGGGTCGATCGCTTGTTCACGCATTCTTACTTCTTAGTACCCTGCCATCATGCACCAATCAGTGTGATGCAGTGAAAGGGTTTAAACTAAAATTTATGATCACCCATAAATAATGAGTAAAAACGGATAAGCCTATGTGGGCTGTCCTCTTCCGTCTTTTAGAAATTCTGTTTTTCTGAAGGTTTCTAAGGGTCGGGGTTGTTTGGCGTATTTTGTGTTAAGCCTTTGGTTGTGTGCGTGAAGGTTTCGACCTTATTTTTGGCGTCCTAAAAGCTTGGAGAAAGACAGTGACATGTGTATTTACAACATTTCAAAACCCAAACATATCAATATCATCAATAAATAACATCCATACATTTATTGTGCTGGGTTTTGAAATTAGAAGTCTATTTAAATTCCCAACCCACAACTGCATTCTAACCTGAAGGTGTTACAAAAAAAGCCTCTGCCCCTGCCTTTATTCAATCCCTGTGTGCTTGTCGGAGCCTGAGGGCAACAGGATGGGGTGGGGGCTAGTATCATAAAGTGACAAGGTCAGTAACAACAGCATAGCCCCAAAAAGTGCGGTGCCTTCTATTTCGAGTGTGACGAACGTGTATGGCAAAGAGCAAACATACATAACCCGGTTTTTTACTGTGCATTCAATTCTTCAATTTTCTCTCAGTTACGTACATATTAAATTCACGTAAATAAACAAAACCGAGTAGGTGCCGTCGCACTGAATCTCTTTTGAAGAATTCGAAATCAACAAAATTTGACAATCTCCCGCTCACACACTTCTCATGATGAAGTAGGGATCCACTTCCTAATTGAAAATTCATATTAATAATATATCTCAATGTTGTAAATGTAAATAAATACCATAAAAAAGTCAGGAACTATGAATTTAAAATTTTTGAGTAATTTTGCATTAATTATACGTGTTATGTACATGATTAGACCTGCGGGTGCAGTTTCATTAGAGATAAGCCTCCTGTGTTTGACGCGATTTTAAACAATCTTGAAACCAAGCAAGGTTTTGGT
This sequence comes from Sweltsa coloradensis, assembly GCA_024449915.1. Classification (NCBI taxonomy): domain Eukaryota; kingdom Metazoa; phylum Arthropoda; class Insecta; order Plecoptera; family Chloroperlidae; genus Sweltsa; species Sweltsa coloradensis. The sequence goes on along the minus strand of JAMZAV010006021.1, from coordinate 15,389 downwards.
TTTTGTTTAGCTCCAAGTCAAAAGCAAACGGGCTGCTAAACCAAGCCAGCGAACTGGGCCCTTTTAAAACAAGTCGGGCTAAACCAAGCCAGTACTGGGCTCGAAAAACGAGCTGGGTCAAACAAAGCTGGTTTGGAAAGCAACCGGCCCCAACCAAGCCAGCAACTGGGCTTAAAACAAAACCGGGGTAAACCAAGCCGTCAAACTGGCTTAAAGCAAGCCAGGCCAAACCAAGCCAGTGAACTGGGCTTGAAAGCAAGCCGGGCTAAACCAAGCCAGCCAACCGGTCTCGAAAAGCGAGCCGGGCCAAACCAAGCCAGCTAACTGGTCTAAAAAAAGGGCTTTATACAATCAAGCCAAGCCGAGCCAAGCCAAGCCGGATCCCTGGTTTAAAGTGATTACATTGACTTGAAATGTTCCTATAAAGCATAATTTGAATTCATTCATTAAAAATACAAGAAACTTTTCACATTTGGGGTTTTGGTTTAAAGAAGAAAATTAATGCTACAAAATGCTAAATTTGGAAAGATCAATGCTAAATATTCAGAGTATAAATGCTATTTTTTCTTAGGTCTAGGGTATTAAATGAAACTGGTGGAAAATATAAAACTCTTACTCAAATTCATAAAAATTACAATACCATCTAAAAAATTGAAAGGTCAGCATAGAGATGAGAACAAACACTTTAACTGCCCGTCCCGTGCCCCTGGTATTGAATGGGCAGGCGGTGAAACAGCCGCATTCATCCTAGAGGCGGTAGCGAGGCTCAGTAGGCATCCAACTACGTCTTGAGTGGTGACGTCACGCACTGTACGTTTTATATAATATTGCTCGAAACTTGTTTAATTATTGACCGATTTTCTTTTTTTCTAAATTCCTAAAATAAAAAAGGCCCAAGGTTGAACACATGTTACGGACAATGCAATGTGATAATATGACTTTAAGTTCCGTAACAAACATTTAGTAAAAAATATTTCAGGTGAAAATTACTCACATTACAAATAAAAGTGTAAAGTATAGTCAAATCTTTTAGACCAAAAAGCAATGAGATTTGAAAATGGGCCAAGTGTGTATGTACACTTGCTCATTTGCAAATTCAGTAATTTAATTATATTAAAATATCGGGGGTAGGGGTAAACGGAAAGAATGGTTTACGTAATGGGGGGCCCCGCCCCCCAACCCCGGCCGGGTTGCCGCCCCTGGAACCCGCTCCTACACGACTATTCCGCGACGGTTCGTTTTCCGCCTAAAGTAGTTTTAGAGCACGTACTGTGATGGAAAACTATAAAACTAGGCATTTTGAGCTAAAATAACTAGTGTGCCGTTTCGCATTCAAATATATATACGCAAGGGGTATGAAATGGGCGTCGGATAAAGTAAAAACGAGGAAACAAAAGACTAGAATAGAATAACCATTGTTTAGGATTAAATTTACACACAATAACGGTAGACTTGTTACAAGCCTAGTTGATGGTTTGAACAAATAGACTCGAATACCTGAAGGTTGTGCAGGTAGACTTGTTGATGTTGTTGTTGTTGCAGTGCAAGAGTCGCTTGTTGTCGAGAAGGCCTGGGAAACGAAGCGGAACAAGACGATCTGGAAGAGCGTACCTGTAGGCAATTGAACATGGCAATGAACATGGCCATAGGCAATTCAAATATGACTGGACCCTAAGCCTAGGGCATCACCACGGCCTAGTATGAAGCAGGTTTAGGGCATAGGCCATCTTCAGGAAACAACACATGATTGGACATAATGATTCCACGGTTGTATCTAGGCCTAAGTTAGGCATTGTCGAGTTATGTCTGCAATAAAATGCAGCCCCTAGCCTAGGCCCTACACTTCATTTTTGTATGACATTTGTCGGTACGTAGTAGTTACTATACTTTTATTATATAGGTCTAATTTAATTTTAATTTAATTTAATTATTTTACTTCCACTAAAGATGGTTTTACTAAATCAACTTATTGTTCCCGGTTAGGTTATTATTATGTATATGTAAATACTTTTTATACTTTTTAGTTATAATGAACCAAATTCAATGGCCAAGTAATTTTTTTATGATTTTGAGTTTTAACATTTTTACTTTTTTTACCCCGAAAATGGTTGGCTTGGCGCTCGTCAACAGGCAAAATGATCTTACTTCTTTTCAATGCGAAACAATGAAAAGATTGGCTCAAATTCTATATCTCACAACATTCACAGCCAAAAACTTTTGAAGGAGAGCTTGGCTGCCGTTTTCTTTTTTTTTTTTTTTTTTTTTTACAAATTTTTGTATTTGGGGGGGGGGGGTCTAACCTACAGAGGTCAGACACATCTCAAAAGATGCAGAATTCAATTTCCTTTAATAGCCTACAAAAGTTCATTCTAAAAGAGGTCATCTTAGTTCTAAAATCATCAGCGTAGATAATAACCTGAAATAACTAGGGCTGTGCGAGCATTTTTTTTTTAAGTTGAGCGAGAATTTGAAACAAATCTTGAATCTCGAGCGAGATCCGAGATCAAGAGAAGTCGAACGAGATCGAGCGCATTGAAATTAGCCGGCTTAGGCCTGTTGTAGGACCCCAATGAAAGAATCACCTACCGGTACACAAAATAATTAGGCCTAGGCGGCTTTGAAAGTAAAAATAGGGCCTACTTAAAAAATATATTTAAAAAGTAAACATTTCTCAATTCAGTACATAGGGGCCTAGGCCTAGGGCTAGGCGTGGAGTAGGCCTAGCCCTAGCCTATCTCAGAGGTCCTAGGCTTAGGCCTAGGCTACATGTTGAACAAAATATAATTTTTGTTTCTTACTTTATTAGTTTATTAATCACATTAGTTTGGTAGTGAAAATAAAAAGTAACAACACCTACAGCGGCCTCAGTGTAATACCCCTTAATGAATGTCCCAACGAGATAGGAATGTCGTAAGAAAAACCGATAAAGTAGTTTCTCTGTTGGAGTCGATAACGAGTCGATAAAGCGCTCTCTGCTCTTTACCGCCAACTTTACAAATCACGCTTCAGTTCAGTAGCTCGCACGATAGAGTGCGCTACCAGTGACCAGTCAAAATGCGCGATCTGTGTGCGCGTCGACAGACGCATGCGCGTTGGCAACGAATTTGTGAAATTTCGACTAGGCCTAAAATAAAATGTAGATGGATGTCTTGTTGTCATTTATTGGGTGTATGCTAGTGCTAGAAGTACCTAGCCTAGCTTTCGTTCTGTAGAGGAAAGTGTTTTAAAGTGAAGCCTATTTTATGCGTCATTTGTTAGTAGGCCCTAGGCCTCCGATCTTCGGGTTTATCAAAGCTCCGATCACGGAATGGAACCGGGACTTAGGCCTAGGCCTATAGCCATTGGCCTAGCTCATCTAGGCCTAGAGATTTCTCAACAATGTGGCATGGCAATATGAAATTATTACGCAAAAATCGGGGAATAAATATTACTTTACTACGTCGCATAACGCAAGGTCCCGCATAATTATGACCACCATGGTCCGTGACGGAGATATCTTGAGACTAGATTTTTCGAGCAATTTGAGATCGAGATGAGGAGACTCGTTTTTCCGAGCAGTATGATCTCGAGATCGAGCGAGATTCGAGCAGCACTTTAATCTCGCTCGAATCTCGAAAAGTCGAGACTCGCACAGCCCTAGAAATAGCTAATGTGTGTGCAGTTTTGGAGGGTCGAGACTTTGGGCACTTGCCGTGTGACCATTATATGGTAATGAAACGAACGGCTACATCACTGATGATATATTCCTATTGAAAATATTGATCTTGGTTGGTTATCGCTCACTCGGAGCACCGGAGCATAGACTGCAGTCACTGCGATGTCTCAAGGTCACACGTCACATGACTCCCCACCCCAATTCCCGCCTGTCACAGCAGCTGGCCGGTTGTGCAAGCGCTATGCATGCCAGCTCATTCATCAGTTTAGCACTGGGCAAGCAAGCAAGGTCCCAGCTGGACTTTCCAGCATCTAGGGCGACGACCGTCGCCCGGCAGACAAGCGAATACGGCTGCTAGGCGACACCGAACTCCGGCCCTATATACACCTACCAGAGTTGGGGGTTTTCAGCTATCTGCACACGCCGCCCCGAAAGAGTTACAATCTTGAAAGAAACTCGGTATATGACCTGGTATGTGGTCCATGACATACCAAAAAAAAAATCAACCCGATCCGACAACTCGTTCTGTGTTAAAAAAGGCTCTCAACATCGTCAAATTCCTTAAAGCTGGCTGGGTGGGTGGGTGGGTGGCTATGAGTTCTCCGCGGAAAAGTTCTTTAGCCTACAGAGAAAACGGTAAATCTTAGAACTATGAAACTTGGACCACACTTAGGTGTTATTTCAGACGTAGTGCCTTTTTGCTTTCAAAAACCAAAATCGGGTAACAGGGACCGGAGAAAATCAAAATTTGGATGATAATCAAAACGCGTAATTACCAAGGCGTGGTAATTTGTACAAACTTGAAATTTAACATGCTATTAACCATTGTAAATATCTTCCCGTCCAAAACACAAGGGGCTAAATTTGGGATGACCATGGGCCCAAAAATGACAAAAACATATCTGAACTTTAAGAAATGAATCATTCAAAGAAAACGCTAAAAATGAGATGTTTCAAACGTGGATACATTTTGATATCTCTCATTCTTTATTCACTTTTGAATATGGAAAGCAAAATTGGTTAACGGTACCGGAAAAAAACCAAAATTATCAAAGTAGGTAATTCTGTACTCTTATGAATAATACGCTATACCGAGAAAACGGTTCATCTTAGAACTTTGAAACTTGGGCCACACTCAGATGTACCTCAATATAACAAAAACCGGGCAATTGGGACCGGGGAAAATCAAAATCAAAATGCGTAATTACTCAGGCGTAGTAATTTGTACAAGCTTGAAATTAAACATGCTTTTAACCATTATAAATATCAAGTGCTTATGCTAGTGCGTTGGTCTTGTTGTTAGCGTATCTGCTTCCAATGCAGGACGGGCCAGGGTTCGCTTCCCGCTAAAGTCAGAAGTTTTTTAACTTCTGATTTGGACCTTAAGTCTATCCGTTCTTGGTTTTAGGAGTTTGTAATCGGTGACTTTGGAGCCGTCCTAGCAAAGATCAAAACGCGTTATTAGTTATTACTCAGGCGTAGTAATTTGTATACAAGCTTGAAATTAAACATGCTCTTATAACCATTATAAATATCTAGTGCTTATGTAGTGCGTTGGTCTTGTTGTTAGCGTATCTGCTTCCAATGCAGAAGGGCCAGGGTTTGATTCCCGCTCAAGTCAGAAGTTTTTAACTTCTGATTTGGACTTAAGTCTATCAGTTCTTGTCTGAGGAGTTTGTAAACGGTGACTTTGGAGCCGTCCTAGCAACGAAGCACATAATAAATTCAGAGTTGTTCTGAATCGGCCTTGTTGATTCTGGCGTTGATCCGCGGATGTTCGCACTGCCCATACCATTGATTGCTATTATTTCACATTAAAACTATCGATCTTGGGTTGGTTATCGCTCACTCGTCGATTTCGTCGGGGCCTGCAGGGTTGGCTTGGTCGCTTTGATTTACTGTCCCCCACTGAAAATCAGTTATATAACTGAGTGGGTACTCTAAATAAAAATTTATTATTTATTTATTCAAGGGGTATCTTTGGGGGGACCGTGGGCCCAAAAATGTAAAAAAACAACTTTGAACTTAACAAATTAATCATTCAAAGTCCATCATTCACACCTTGATAGCGAACGAACAACAAAAAAGATGTGATATCCCCCCAAAATACAAAATTTGTAAAAAAGACGGCAGCCAAGCTCTCCTTCAAAAGTCTTCGGCTGTGAATGCTGTGAGATATAGAAGTTGAGCCAAGCTTTTTATTCTTTCTCCCCAGTTTCGCTTTGAAAATATGTAAGATCATTTCGCCTGTTGACGAGCGCCAAGCCAACGATTTTGTGGTAAAAAAAGTAAAATTTTTAAACTCGAAATCATAAAAAAAATGACTTGGCCATTGAATTTGGTTCATGGCCAAGAATTTTTTTATGATTTCGAGTTTAAAAAATTTACTTTTTTACCACAAAAATCGTTGGCTTGGCGCTCGTCAACAGGCGAAATGATCTACATATTTTCAAAGCGAAACTAGGGAGAAAGAATAAAAAGCTTGGTCAACTTCTATATCTCACAGCATTCACAGCCGAAGACTTTGAAGGAGAGCTTGGCTGCCGTCTTTTTACAAATTTTGTATTTTGGGGGATTTATACTCTTGACACTTGGGGCTCCATTCTGATAATGAAAATTGCATGTAGACACTTGACAGTAGATTACGCGTTGGACACCAGTGACACAATATGCAAGAATTAACATCATCTGGAGATAAATAGGCCTACAGTTGTGTAGCTTGCTGCTTCTATGTAATGTGTTGGGTGGGGGGGGGGACTCCAATTGCTTTAATATGTGGGTGTCTTCAAGTACCCATATTATTTCATTCATTTAATTTATTGCACTTGTGTTGGTGTAGACAGTTTTGAATTTAAATTTGCTACCTTGTTTGTACCTTGTAAAATAGTAATGGTGAATTATTTTGGCCCCCCTGCAAAGGCTATGCTAAAAAACTAATGCATTGAAGCTGCACAATATTAATTTGGTAGGTAATTAGATTGCATACATATTTAGGGCCTACATAAATACAAATACAAAGTGATTTGAGATTCGAAGATTTTTGTTTATTACTCGACTCGATACTCGCGAGTAGTTCGCTACTCGGATTCGACTCGAATTCCCGCTTTCCCACTTCCTGGGGAGTTAATGCTATAGGTAAATGCTATTTTTGGAAAAATTTATGCTACAAAGCCAAAAAATTAATGCTATAATTTCACAGCTGTAGAATAGCTTTTGACGTCAGTCAGATTGAAAACATTAGAGATGTTATGGTAACTATTTATGTAGTACAGGGTTCCCACTTTTTTTTTAGAATCAATTTCCCTGACTTTTCCATTTTTTCCAGGTCTAGTTTTGCTTAATTCCAGGTGTGATACACGCCCAAAAATAGCTTGCCGAGAACGCAGCTACGCTCTAAAAATTATTTCCCTGTACTTCATCAGGGCGGAACTTTGTTTCATGGGCCCGCCCGCAAAATTTCTACGGGGGATCCCCTAACAGATACACACATACATAGGCTCAGTGTTGAATTCAGGTTTTTCATCCCGGGTGGGCTATATAATATCCCGAGGGTATTATATAGGGACCAAGTATGTGGGGTTTGGGGGCCTCCCCCCAACAATAGCGCGCAGGCGAAAATTTTGAAAATTCAGGTTTTAGAGTGCGTTTGGTGCATTTTAGAAAAAAGTTGTGGGTTGAATGCAATACCAAAATAATGTAGTTTTTGTGTTCTTGTGTTGTTGACGCTTGACTCAATATCAGTTAGATTTCACCTTCAAAACCGTTAGATTCCTAAAACGGTTATTTTAGCAACGAAAACAAATGATTGATTTTTAAAATTTTTCTGTCTTTAGAGTCGGGAAAACATTTTCACAAATTGGGTGAAAATATGTTTTTTGAGTAAACCAAATAAGCCTAGATAAAATAAATTCTCATTTTCCCTGACTTTTCCAGGTTTTTGATTTTTTTCCTCAATTCCCTGACTATTCCCTGACATTTTAACCCATATTTTCAATTCCATGACTTTTCCAGGTTTTCCAGGTTTTCCAGGTCGGTGGGAACCCTGTAGTATAATCTCTGGAAGATCTCGCGAGTGGTAAGGCAGGACGAGGGGGGGCATTCTCAGCACACTGCCACAAGTCGGCATCATGAACAAAGGACATTATAAATATTAAATAGATAGATAGACTGCATCGACGTTAGCGCGTAAATTAAACCAGATAATTAGCTTAAAAACTGTGAGGCAAATACAAAAACTGAAAAAATCGTAGAATTTCGATGGTGAATAGTAAAATCGTACAAAACCATCGAAATTCGTACATTGTACGACCAAATTGTACAAGTTGGCAGGTATGCAGCCGTGTCTTGAGGAGACTGCAAGAAACAAGGGCTTGGCTTCAAGTCTGTTCCGAGTCAAGGTTAGAAGCAAACTGACAATCATCGCTTCGTGCCTTGCCCCTCTACAGACTTGACATTACGCCAAGGAATGATCTACATGCAGGATAAACCTATTAAAAGGGAGGATAGAGGGACTACGAGTTGAACAATTGTTCCAAGAACTACGGTACTTACAATTGATTCAATTATTGCGCAATACGAGCGTAGGCGGCTGAATATGAGGATTGAGATGCTGAAGAATCACACACGAGCTGCGACAAACAAAGTCAAAGGTTCTCGAGGAGTTGCCTTGACAATCATGCAGGTTCCTCCTCCCATTCCTGAAATGTACAACAGTGACTATAGGCCTAGTAAGGATGCACAACATTAAAATAAAAAATTAGGTCCACAATAGGTACCTATAGGCTAGTTAAAACAGAAATGTTGGTTTCAATGCCCAATTGTCAAATTAATTACATATTTTGGAGCTAAAACTTGCATAGGCCCTAATATTAAGAAATGTTGCCGATTTTGCTCTAATTTATTTAAAAAAACTTGATTATTGCCTTAATTTGTTACTTTTTAATAAATTAGTCAAATTTAGCATTACTATTTAGTGAAAAAAGCTGCTCACAAAATTTCAGAGAACCCAACAAAAGGCCAAACTCACATTTAGTAAAAATTATTTCAGTCAAAAATTACTCACATACAAAAAAAAGTGTCAAGTAGCCCTACAGTCAAACCTTACACACCAAAAAGCAATGAGTTCTGAAAGAAGGGCCAAGCACGCATGTACACTTTTACATTTGTGAATTCTTAATTCATAAACGTACACTGCCCCATAACTACATCCTTGAAAAGCTGGCACTTTTGTCGTTGGTGTGGGCCAGTTTTTTAACACTGTTTTTCTTCAATAAAAACAAAGAAAAACAACTTTTAATGAGAAATAAATATCAACTCATTATTAAGTACTAGGGAAACGCCAAAGTCGTTAAGACGAGTGAGTGAGCCATGTGTTCAGTACCCGGTAACATTACTTTTTCTTCCCCCTACCTTAGGCCTCCCTAGCCTATCTTAGGCTAGAGTGGTGCATCATGGCCTTACGTTGACGCACCCTTATACCAACTAAACTTTAAAACCCTATTATTTATACCAATGTAATTATCAAACTTAAATGCAAATGTTCCCGGGTACTCAACACATGACTCCCTCACTCGTCTAACAACGACTGGTGGGCGATTCCATGGTAACTCGCATATCGATTTGATGACCAAAACATCTTTAAATCTAGTAAAACTTGCAAAAAAATAATTTTTTGAAGCAAATCAAGTAATAGATAGTGTAGTGGTAACAATTACTTAATTTAGGAACTAAACTTTTCTCAAATTAGCTCATAACTTAATTTAATTTAAATATTGAAGCTTGGTAACTCGCATATCATTAAAAGAGAACTACATATTTGTCAAGTACTCCAGAATTTATTTCTCCTCCATGCATTGCTGTAAAATTATGAAATTAAATTTGGGGATCATGTCCATATAGGGATGAATACCAGGTAAATTTTTAGGATAATAAAACTAAAAATGGCTTCCAGAAAAATTATTTTAATGGTAACTCGCATATCATTAATCGGTAACTCGTATATCACGTCAACTTTAAATCATGGAAGGTAGGTCCTCTTTGTAAATAGACAGGTGCAAATAGCCTAAACTTGAATAATGTTCACTTATATTATTTTAATCAAATAGGCATACCAACTTTAAAAAATTTGAAGATTTTAAAAAAATATTTATTACTGTTACCGATAGACATTTTGACCTTTTTTCCAATAATGTTACATTTTATGTCCAATATGAAAAGAAGCAAGTTGAAAACACATCTCTCATGTCCAAAACAACCCCTGTTCTCATTGTTTGAACTAATTAATTCACTATTTGCACAGGCCTATTCGTAATTTGTCCTTTTATGAAAATAAACACTCTTGATTAAATCCTAACTTAGTGTAGGCCTACACGAGAAAAAACATTGTATTTACAGAAATGAACATGTGTAGACCTAGTCCTAGGTTCTTACTAGGTATACATAGAAGACAGCGACTTTCTTAACGAAAGGCAAAATGTCCTCGAGAGTTGATGATGTCAGGTGGATTTATCCGACGAATTAGGTTTTCTTGGAATAGTAAACTTCATCCAACTGCACTGGCCACTTCCAATAGTTTTTTTTCCCACTGGCACCATTACATTGATTTTGCAGTCGTCACCATCGACATGTGTCACAACCCCACGAAATTTCCTTCCGTCGTAGTTGACTTCATACCAGTCATCGATCTTAACAGAATCTTCAATGGCCACAACTTCGAGCAGCACGTCACTCCCTGTTTTGGCCAGCTTAGTCAGTTGTGCCACAACTGGAGATGCATCCTTTGTGTGCATGAAATGGCATTTCTTTATTCCGGGAATTGACTCAGCCTCAAGAAAAACCTGTGCAGTATTTAGGTCCTTATTTCGCGCAATAATCTCAGCCTCGGTGACCTCAAATACTTCTACGTTACTAGTACTCTCATTTGCTGCCCCCACAAACTGAGAAGCGTTCGATACAATACTTTTCCGGCTTTTAACGGAGCTCCACACTTTGCGCTTAGCTGCACCCCCAATTCCATCAACTGGGCCTTTGCCGTGAGACGTGGCAAAAAAGTTCCACCTGATGGTCTTGGAGTGCTTTGCTTCAAGGTGAGGCAATATCGCAGCTATGAACCTGTTCTTGAACTGGGAACTGGGACCATCCGACCAAATGCTGACATGTTCAACACTATCGGAATATCTTCCAAGATTCGGTCTAGGTAAGAAACCACAGCTTCTTTTGAATGCGATAAGTAGTCTGAAGCATAGACAATTGGATGTAGCTTACCCGAATGCCACAGAGCAGCGGTGAACAAACTCACCTGGCTCTGGTTCCAGTGACCCGACTGAACTTCATCCTGTGCAACGCAGGAAAAATTTTTCCGAAAAAATCTATTTGCAGCAGTGCTTTTTTCATATCAGCTTTAAACCCGAGCCCGCCAGCTCACGCTCCAATTGGTATGATTTAGCTTGCTCCTTTTGACAAGGCAATGCTCAAAAAACTGCGGAGAAATGCTGTTGATGTAGGCTACAAGATCGTTGCCAGTTCCTTCTTCTTGCACTTTGTGAAGCCTGCCTTCAAACTTCCTTCCATACTAACCACTTAACTTCAGCTGGCAAGTCTTCGTTCAGTTCTTCAAGCTTGGTTGCGAACTTGGTCTTGCATTTCAAACACTCGGAGAGCCAGCATTCATGTGATGGGGGCTGCACAGCCAAAGTTCAGGGAAGTCATGGCTGTATAACGGAAACTCTGGTATATACTGGTGTATGGGGGCAACAGATGCAATGAAGTTTTCGTGGTATATACACAGACAAACGTTGTGTGGGAGTTTGCTACTAGCAACACATGCTGCGGCCGAAGCTCCGCAAATTTACTTGTGCCAACTTCTGGGCCATTTTCTTTGACAAACAATGCATGTGTTTCTTTAATAGATCCAAGAAGGTGTCTCGTCTGCATCTTAATTTTCACCCCGTCGACGTCTTTCACAGTCTTCAACATCTTTTCGCCCAGGTGCTCTGCCTGACATCATCTCGCTCGTAAAAGTGGTAACACTCATTTTTATTTCTTGCTAATAGCTGATGAACGGGGTGTAATTGTCTTCGTTTCTTTAACAGGTGGCGATCCTGCTTCAAAAATAGAGCTCTCGAATTACAAACAATTGTTTCTTGACCGTTCGTGGTAGGTTCCGTTTCATCTGGCCTTGGCCTTGCCGAGCGCACTAACGCTTTTGAAAGCCGGAGATACTGTTTGATTATCTAGGGTTAAAGGTGTAGGTCTAGATGCAGAAGCATTCTCTTTTTTCTTTTTGGCCCTACTCTTAGCATTTTAAAATCTTGGCCTTCATATTCTTAGTTCTCTTATACGCAAGTTGAGTCGCTGCAGGAAATGTTTTCAGCAAAGCAGCTTTCTTTTAAAGACTTTTTTTTAAGCAAGGTTTTGCTTCAATTTGTATTCTTCTATTTTGCCATCCTTTTTCATCCTCTCCCTATACCTCTTCATTTTTCTGCTGCAGTTAGAGCCATCAGTAAAGCAATCAACCTAGAAAGATCGCAAAATGTGAGGTTATGTTCAGTTGCCAAGGCAATGGTAACTCGCATATCACTAATTTAAATATTCAATAAAAGACAAAGAGCTTAACCAAAAGTAATCAAACTTTACATATTGCTTCTTATAGTATTATCTTGATGTTTAAGCATATTTCATTACATTTGATGTATAAAACATCAGTGAATACTAATATCTTTATGTTTTGGTAACTCGCATATCATGAAAAATGAAACATTTCCTATTATTTATTGAATCCTTCTTTCAAAAGGAAATCATGGCATATGAATGATTTTTAATGATGTATAAGGACCTTTGTGCAAGATTCTTCTTTGTAATCACTAATAATCAAAGAAAAAAATGTATTAACTACCTTTGAATATAAGAATAAATTTCACCAGTTTTCTTTGAAACAAAATGGAGATCTTCAAACAGCTGTCAACTGAAGAAGGGTGAAGCTACCACTGTTCTGTATACATATTTTAACAATCATTTCAAGGTAAAAACTGTTGAAAAAAAAAAATCCCCAAAAAAAAAATTTTTTGTTTTTTTTTGGTTTCCATAGTTACATGGAAGACCTGTGGTTTTCCCTAGTCTAGTGGCTAAAGCGCCCTTATAGCCGAAATGTAGGAGACGTGGGGTTCAATCCCCTGGTCGGGAAAGAGTTTTTAATTTCTAGATTGTGTGCAGAAGACTTGGGTTCATTTCCCCATCGAGTTGAATTTTGTAATTTCTGGGTCGTATCTATGGCCTAGGTCTAGGGTAGCAACCCCTAATACCGGACGGTCACCCCTAGCCGGACGCGCGGAACAACCCCTATTTCATTCGCCTTAATACGCTTTTCAATACTGATCTTACTGATGTGATGCATGTATAATTTTTGTTGACATCTTGTTTTTTACGAAGTGCTTTGGTATTCTTTGTGAGTCGAAGATATATCGAAATAATCAAGGTCAGAAGATCCGGATGTGCGTCAGAAGGTGCTGCCAACTCAAGTTCCTATAGCAACGAAAACTAAAATGGCGTTTCTAGGTGTCAGCTGTTGAAAAACTATGAAGTTTACACTTAAATCAATCAGATTTTGATCGGGATTGAACAGGAACATTCATACGGCCGTAAAAAACTATTTTTAACACTTCAAATATCGAAAATGCTTCGCGGCGTCGGTTCAGGGCGCTTTGACACTTCCCGCTAGAAATCCCGAGGTATCGTCATGTTAGCGAAAGATGGGGGGGTATGTTAGGTGGCAATGGCTAGTTAACACTTCAAGTTTCAAAATGGTGTATCATACATCATCGTAGCTTGAACGAAACGAAAGATACAGGCGTTTGAGGTTGAAAATTTTCTCCCGAAGCGCTTAAGTGTCCGCTAATCGGTCCACACCACTAGGTCTACCTAGCCCATAGGGAACTCTTTCGGTTGGTATGGACAGTTTTTGATCAGTAGGTAGGGCTACTTTAGATTTAAAATAGCGACGTTAAAGGTTGTGTAGGTACTTTAGATTTAAAATAGCGACGTTAAAGGTTTTGTAGGTACACATAAAAAAACTGTCCATACCAACCGAAAGAGTAGGCCTAGGCCTAGGCCTACCGCCCATAGCCTAGGGCCTAGACGCCCTACCATAATATTATTATGCCTAGCCTAGGCCTACTAGTCTAGGGCCTACATATTTCTGTCAAATAATGCAGTTTTTACTGATTAGGTAGGGGCCTAGGCCTTGTCAAGGGGCCTCCTAGGCCTAGGACTCATTTTTAGTGCATGCGATGTAGGGCTAAAGGTGCGTTTACTGTCAGCGTTTGGTGCGCCGCGGGCGACGCGGTAGCCGCGAATCGCACATCGAAATCGCTCGTATCGTTTACTGGTCAGCGCCGCGCCAGCGCGCGCGAGTATTTGACTTTGCAAAATACTGTGTTTTTGTTGTATCTAGTTCGTGTCAAAAATGGAGGTAGACGACGATCAAGATTACAATTATCAAGTAGCTCATTTCAATTGCCCGCCATAATATTGGCGTCGTAAGCTGATTGCTTTAGCATATTTATCAAGTGTAAACCAAAACTTCTGTATGCCTAAATACCAAAAGAGGCAGGAGCAAGGGTTCCATGCAAATCTTATTGCTGAAATGAGGTTAGGTGATGAAGAAAAAATTCTTTAATTTCATAGAATGAGCCCGTACAAGTTTGATGAACTTCTTGGTCTTGTGGGACCTACCATAAAAAGATAAAGTTTGACCAGAAATGATGTAAAAAGCGAGTCGGAGCGCTTGTCAATAACATTGAGGTATGTTTACTTCCCCTAGGTCCTATCATATAAATCATTTCATGGATTTCTCCACAAGGTCCTACCTAGGGATATAGCTAGTTCGACCTACTATTTTAATAATAAAGCCAATTATTGTCAATCCCGCTACTCGTAAACACGCGAGCGTCCATTTTTAAACAAGCACCTTTTTAACAACACAAAGCACGGAATTTTGGGTAATTTCGCAAGCGACGCGCGGAAAAAAATTCAACCAGTTCGAGTCTAGCGCAGCTGGCGCGCCTCGAGATCGACCAAATCGCAGCCGCCAATGTCGGGCAATGACTCAGGTCACGGACATCCGTTACCCAACTGGCCGCGAAAATATTTCACGGACTTCGCTATTTTAAATCTAAAGTACCTACAAAACCTTTAACGTCGCTATTTTAAATCTAAAGTACCTACAAAACTTTAACGTCGCTATTTAAATCTAAAGTTGTGTAAATATTCATTCATTCTACAATCTACCTCCACGTTTTTCACAATAACACACAAGTCGAAAAAAGTGTAAAAGGCGCATGCGCGCAAGTCCGGATGTCCGTGACCTGAGCCACTGCCCCAATGTCGCGGCAACCCAGTTTTCTGATTGGCTGCGCTCGATTCGCGCGAGTCGCGGCGCACCAAACGCTGAACAGTAAACGCACCTTAAACTAAGGTCTAGGGGCCTAGGCTAGGCCTAGGCCTAGATCGAGGCACCTGTAATGAGTTAACGAAGAAGAGATTTGCTATTCTATTCAAGAATGCTTTATTAACTCTAGGCCTAGGATACATTTAGTATCGCGTACATTCAGTACTTACTTTCAAATACATATTCAAGTTTAGACAACACTGATACTAAACTCACAGTTGACTTGTAGCCATTTTGTCTGGTCGTTTCACTATAGTAGTAGGCGCCGCCGCGGCTGCGCCGGGGAAAAAG
>JAMZAV010006020.1:0-40657 GCA_024449915.1 Sweltsa coloradensis | reverse complement strand
AAATGACTTACTTCAGATACGGTCAGAGGTGGATCAATTACGAAATACTTGTTTGTTGTTTTCTATTTTGAACATTCTGTACAGATTGGTATCCGCGAACGTCACATAGGTGTGTTTAACACGCGGTTATATATTTTTTCCTCGTCCATCTTAAAGGGGTATTCACCCGATAAAATCAAAAAAATATATTTCATATAGACTAACTAGATACGAATTTAAAACGTAACCGAAATATTATTCCACCACCAAAATTATTCACCATGACTCGATAAAAAATAACATGGGGACGATTTTTTTCCCCATTGACCTTGGAGGATTTTGATCCAAAAAATATTGGCCTTTATTGACGTACTCGACAGTCTATTCTGTAAATCTG
Source organism: Sweltsa coloradensis (assembly GCA_024449915.1). Taxonomy (NCBI): domain Eukaryota; kingdom Metazoa; phylum Arthropoda; class Insecta; order Plecoptera; family Chloroperlidae; genus Sweltsa; species Sweltsa coloradensis. Next base: position 40,281 of record JAMZAV010006020.1, on the reverse strand, counting down.
ATTTATTTTGTTTTTTAATTTGGGCAAGTGATTCGGTCAAAATATGCTGATTACCAAGACGGGTTGTGATTTTGGAACGAATATTAATTTTCTGCCAGGCTGAGTGTATATTTGTGCATGGTTTTAAGATACAATGTTATAAAGGGCCATTTTAGATTGTTTCGATGCTCTAGTATCTATGTGGGGTAAAAAATATGTAGGTTAAAGCAGATTTGAGAAATTCCCTATTACACAAATTTTTGCGAATTTCAGGATCAAAAACTTAAAAAAAAATCGTTTTAAAGTCACAGTTACAAGACATATTTTTTAAACAGCCTTTTTAGTGTAGTATTAACATGCTATAGATTATGTTTATGTATATTTATGTATTAGATTAGGATGATTACACAGGCAGTGGAATAGTCTTGGCCTCTTATGGAGAAGATGCAGTAAAAATGGAATTTTATCCATTTTTATACAGATTTTTTAGTATATGGTGTTCGTAACCTGTTCTTCATATTAAGGTGTGTATGTACAATTGTTATTGAAGTTTTATTTTTGGTATTTCTTGTAACATTTTAAAGTTAAAGTTTTGCTTTCATGTCTCTGATTTTGTTTGCGTAAAAAACAATCAAAACAATTGGTTGCCACTACCTTCAAACTGATAGTATGTTGACATTTCGACCATTTCGTGTGTATAAGAAGCAAAGTATGTAACTCGGCAAAAGGCTCTACATGGGAGTAAAGTACATTATTGGTTGCTTCATTCTTCTTCTTTTTAATGCCGCGGGGAGCTCCCGCCATATTGCAAACAACATGCTTGTTGTGTGACAAAGTTGGCAGGAAAAATGGTGTTAAGATAATCTGCGCGGGGTGCGGTCGGCTCTACCACAGGACCTGCCTCATGAAGAATAACAGTTGGAGTGATAAAGAGGTAAATGTTTTCCGCAAAAATAACAATTTCAAATGCTGGACGTGCAGCCTCCCCGAGCTGAATGACTCTTTCTGGAGCCTTCCGGAAGTGACACAAAGCCCCCCTCGGAAACCACCGCGGAGACGCTCAGCAAACAAAAATGCTGTCACGCTAATCTGTTTTAATGCCCGTTCTTTAAAGAACCGTAAACGAGCTGCAGACATCGATGCTTTTCTGCTGTCCCACTCGGCTGATATTTGTGCGGTGAATGAGACTTGGTTGACTCCGGACGTCAAAAACCACGAGTTCCTTCCAAGAGACTACGTCGTCCTGCGGAAGGACAGACAGGCCGGCCGCGGTGGCGGCGTCCTTCTAGCGATTCGACCGCACCTGCAGCCAAAGCGCCTCGGTCACCTCGAAAGCCGGGCTGAAATTGTCTGGGCGGAAATCAAAGTCGGCAACCTGCGACTTCTCGTGGGGTCAGCATACCGTCCGCCATGTTCAGATGCAGCCCAAAACGCCGACTTTCTGCACTCCCTGGACTTAGTTGCTGCTGTGCAGCCAAGTTTCGATGGCTGCCTCTTGCTTGGCGATTTTAATCTCAACATATGCTGGCGTTCGGACCCACCAGAAGGGCGCGACAGAACCTCCAATGATTTTATATCTGCTTTCGCTGAACTGGCTTTCTCTCAACTGGTCACTGAGCCAACCCGAATCACCAACTCGAGTGAGAAGACTATCGACCTGCTGCTCTGCGATGCGCCCAGCATCGTGTCAACGGTGGAGGTGGTGCCTGGCGTGAGTGACCATGACGCTGTCCTGGCCACACTCTCATTGACTGCCATCCGTCCTGTGAGTGCAGCCCGAGATGTTCTTGATTTCACTAAAGCAAACTGGCAGGCCCTGAACGAAATGCTTTCTGAACGACTGCCGGAGGTGCTGCAGCTGGAAGACGTCAATGAAGCCTGGGAAAACTGGAAGCGTATCGTCTTTGAGTGCGCAGATGAGCACGTTCCAAAGAGGAGAGTAGGGGGGAACAAGCGTCGACTCCACCCTTGGCTAAGCAAGAGCATTAAAAAGATGATCGACGTCCGGGACAGACTGTTTGCCCGATGGCGGGAAACCAAATTGAGAGACGCAAGAGAGGCCTATGTTGCTGCCAGAAGATCGACACAGGTGGCTCTTCGGACGGCCAAGGACAACTGGATGTGGGGACTTGGGCGAGGTGCAGACAGCAGAAAGTTCTTCTGGCGCTACATTAATTCCAAGGCAACTATTCCGAACGATGCTGCGAGTTTCAAGGTAGGGGGAAAAACCGTGTCAGACCCCAAAGAGGTGGCAGCCTGTTTTAGTGAGGCGTTCCAGAGCAATTTCTCGCGGGCGGATAACATTTTCCCCGTCCACCAGGGAAACGCGCCCGCCACCCAGCTTTCAGAACAGCCCACCATGAGCGAGCTGACTTGCTTGCCCGGTGACATAAAACAGCTTCTACGGGGGACTAAAGCGAATACAGCAGCGGGCCCGGACGGCGTGCCTGCAATTCTACTTAAAAACTCCGCGAACGCTCTCAGCGACTCACTTGCCCACCTTTTCAACATGGCGCTTGAACAGGGTATTCCAACAGAATGGAAAACGGCGTCCGTGGCACCGATCTACAAAGACGGCGACAAGAGAGACATAAAGAACTACAGGCCAATCAGCATCACCTCACTGGTCGGTAAGACGATGGAACGTTTTGTGCGAGACCGGACGAGCGAGTTCCTTGAGAGCCAAAACGTCATCCCTGCGGAGCAGCACGGCTTTCGACAGCGCCGTTCTTGCACCACTCTCCTCGCCGGCGTCATTGACTCATGGACGGCGGCACTGGACGAGCGTAGCGGAGCTCACATTCACTGTGTCTTTCTCGATTGGTCTAAAGCGTTCGATAAAGTGCCACACGTGCGTCTACTATCCAAGCTCGAGCATTATGGCATTAAGGGCAATTTGCTTAGGTGGTTTGAGAGTTTCCTGGTCGGCCGCACACAGTTCGTCCAGTTCAACGGCGAGCGCTCAGAATTCCGGGACGTGCCCTCGGGCGTCATCCAGGGCAGTGTGCTCGGCCCCCTGCTATTTAACGTCTTCGTAGCCGACCTCCCTACCTCGGCAAGGATCCAAATGCTCCAGTACGCTGATGACGTCACCCTGTACTGTATCGTGGGCACCCAAGAGGATGCAGACGCCCTCCAAGCAGACCTAGACGACATTCAGATCTGGTGCGACGAAAATGGCATGTCGCTCAACGCCCTCAAGTGCAAGATGATGGACATTACGCGCGCTCGCACCCCACTTTACTTCATGTACACCATCGATGGTGTCCCACTCGAGTACGTCGACAAGCAGCGCCTCCTCGGCGTTCACATCACAAGCGACCTCCGATGGAACGTGCACACCGACATCGTGCGCACCAAGGCGTTGCAGGTGCTGGGTTTCGCGGCCCGCAACCTGCACGGCTGCACGCCCCGCGTCAAGAGGATGGCCTACCTGTCGCTAGTCAAGCCCTCCATGACTTTCGGCCTTCCCGCCTGGCACCCAACTACCATCGAGAACACTACAAAGCTTGAGAGGGTGCAGAGAAGGGCGCTGCATTTCATACATGGCCGTAACCTCCCCCCACCCTGTGACCAGATGCAGGTTATGCCAATGACCATGCACCTGCAGTACACCGATCTGGTGTTTTTTAAAAGATGCCTCAGTGGCGCCACTGATTTTGACGTGTGCGCGCGCATCATCCAGGGCCGCGTGTTGAGAGGCGACGATAATAGGCACCCCCGCCTCCAACCCCCTCCGGCCAAAGGACTGCTCGGCCGACGTGCTTTTTCTTTCCGGGTAGTTAACCAATGGAACGACCTGCCGCCCGCCTCAAAGACTGCTCAGTGAGTCATTTCCCTTCCCTGTGCAGGGAGCACTTATGGGAGAACCAACTGCATGTGCTAAATTAGTTAGTTTCACGTGCTTCATCAAGGCTCTTCGCGGCACAAGATTTCCACAGATTTTGAGTGTTTTAGCAAGATATTTGCTAGCGTCGACGCCGTTTCTTGTTGCAATTTTAACAAACAAGAATAAACAAAATAATAATGTGGTAAAAAAACAAGTTTTGGGGGTAATAGCCCCTTTAAATCCATAGAAGTAAAACTCAATTTTACCTTACTTACATTGACGGTTGCGGCGGCTCGACGTCTATTGTCGTGACACTTGCATCTTACGGTTGCTGCCCCGTAGATAGGTCTGACCTACGCTGCATCAGAGAACTTCATAACATTTCCACGAAACACTCCTTCATTAACAGTTTGATAGTTCGATCGCACACGTGGCAATATTTCTGACGAGAATTGCAACTTAAATCATCAAACTCCACACAACTTGTGAAGTTTTGCCCTGTTTCGATGAAGAGGGATTAATTAAACCTAGTTTTACTCATTAAGAGTTAATCTAAAACTAATTAAAGAAACTTTTAAATGAGGTAACTGAGGTTGATCCATATTATTGTATCAAATGTCGAGGTTTTGATTCGGCAGAAGACGTTAGAGATAATGTTATGACGACTCAATCTACTACTTAAATTATTACTGTTATTTCACAAAAATGTCATATGTAAGAATACTCAATTTCATCTGACAAAACTAATTGCGAAGGTTATTACATAAAAATGTGAAGGGAAGTGTTTATTTTTACATTACGCTAGTCCTTAACGTTCTGGTGATGTATTTTGTTGTAATCATGTCTTGATTTACTTGTATTTTTTAAATAGGTGCAGGCCATAGTGGATGGAGTTACGCTCTTTTGTACCCAATTGAAATAATTTCAAATACAATTCCTCAACCAGATTTTATGAACTATTGCCCCCTCTTAGTACGTTTAGAGTTTAAACCTGGAATCTACAGAAGTAGTGTTCAGTCTTAAAGAGTAAGGGATGAAGTTCTTAGCATTCTTTTAGAAATTGAACACTATTTCCGTAGACCAGAGGTTTAAATTCTAATCATACGAAGATGGAGAACTAGTGAAGTCAAGTTAATCTAGCGACTGAAGGAGATTGAGGGCGGAATAAGGTTGAAAGGAGATTAGTGGAAGGATTGAGGGTGGAATATACTAAGAAAGAACTCCGTGAAAAGAGCTTAAAATACAAGTAAATCGGTGGAGAAAAGTTGGATTTTCTGTTTATGACAAAATAAACAAAGATGCTAGTCCCTTACCAAATGTAAGTGAAAGAATTTACAAACTTATTTTTTAAACATGATTTATATTTCACACTTAGATTACACTAAGTGTTGAAACTACATAAACACAATGTTATGGACTTATCGATCGTTATTTGAGTAGGTACTTAAACAAGTTCCACTGGTTTAGAAGAAAAAGTAAGTCCGCAAAACACAACACTGTTTTGAAGGTTATCAGTCCTAGGGGTTTATTAACTACCTCACGCTCCAAACCAATCGATCGAAAATGACAATTTAGTAAAATTGATCACCAGCCGTATCGCTGTAGTTTTTCATTAGGTCTGTTCGTTTGAGTCCACTTATTCCTGAAATCTCCACTTTTTCTAGAAGGTGCAACGAAATGGCGTTCTTTTGTGCCACCTTCTCCACCTGCTATTGAGGTGGTTGAGATAGTGGAGGAACGTAAAATAGGCGCGAAGAATCCTAAAATCAACATCAATGCTGAAATTCAAAACTTTTTGCTTCGCCGTAATAAAAGTGATAATTTGCCAATAACAATCGATGGACATTACATAATATTCTACAGTAAAGGTAAGTTTATTTGTGTACGTTCGTATTTTATGTGTAAATCTCCATTTTTTTAAATCCAGCTTGGGTTTTTACGTTAGTATTTGGCCTAGGCCTATCCAAAAATTATGCGGTATTACCTCCACTTTTACGTTCGTTTGTGTCGGGTTGAGTTACTGCCAGTATCTCAACTCGCTTCAAATTTCACTTCCACCTCCACTCAAATCTGTTGGCGAAGGTGGACTCAAACGAACAGACCTTATGTGTGTCACTGATTCAAATGTGAGCCCAGGGGTTCTATTTACCAAGTTCTTCCAAGTTCGTCAAGTTACTTGTGTTGCTTTATTTGCTGAGTTGTCACTGTCGCTCGACAATTTGTCGTTTGAGCTGTTAACTAGGCCCCCAGATTTTATCTGCAATGTAATAGTATATACTTACGTCATAAAGCAAATACTAGTCATTTGGAGGATTATGCGATCAAATAACTTTCTTTATACGAAGATGCAGCGTTTCACCACTCAAATGTGCGAAGTTACGTGTTATAAAATAAGTAATATGCTCATGTATCGCATCATTCGAGTTATGTCTCTGCTAGTTTTAGTTTACTTCTTGAGACATTTCATCAGATTGAGACAAGAGTTTGTAGTTTGTTAGATTAGTTTGTTTGTCTGGTTTGTTTTGACGACCACTTTGATGGGATTTTTACCGGTGTTACTTTCACATAGCTTCGCCCACGGGTTGGCGCGTACTGACCACATCACATCGTCATACGCACGTCTGTTTGAAACATGTAGGCTCCGTGCTACGCTGTTAAAGTATTATTAGTTATTCTCTCTTCAATTAGATACAAACCTGGCAATAACTGCAGATTTTGTAATCATAATATTTTTGGCAAAAGTGTACACGTTCCAACAAAACATGCTAATGACTTAACATTATGTTAGTTTAATTTTAATTTATTTTACGATCGTTTCCAGCAACCAGAGAGCTGACCCCTAAAAGGAGTGCATTGTTTTTCGAATATGTAAAGAGGCTTATATTATTTTGTATCTATATTTACCAATTTATTTATCTACATATCTCTGTAAAAATATACACCTTTTCTAGCTGTATCGATCCTCATGGAGTAATTTATTTTAAAATTTAATTTAAACTTGTAAAATATACAAAATCTTGTATGATATTGGAGATTACTTCGGTTCTATTTATCAAGTACTCGTCGCAACAAGAAGAAGAATAGAAGTATCCGAAACAAGGTCAAGATGTTCCAAGACGTTTTACTTCTCTAGACTGTAATATTATATCTTTGATGCGCAGAATTGAATTAGTTTTGTTAAAGACACAGATTCATAGGAGATATTGTGTTGTCAGGAACACCCGTGGATCGTGTTTCCAACGCAGACAACTTGATCTACTCCCAGTTGGATCGTGTTGAGACGTAATACTTATCTGAAACAGGCTATCGAGAATCTAATTTCACTTCGTTTCAAGAGGAAACATTCTGCGGATAAATCGTCGAGGGGGATAACAAGTGTGAAGCACTTTCTGCTGCAAAGAACAGCCGATCACAGCCCGTTCTTGTCAGGATAACTGATGGGAAAAGCAACAGTTTGGTTAATGTGTAGCCATCCCCAAAATTAAAAAATAAACATTAAATATACTATGTTATGTTAGATCAATACAAATATAAATTACAGAACATTGAAAACAAAATAAATAAATATATTCGTATTTAGAGTCTACCCACTCAAGTCACAGAACTGATTTTCTGTGCATGAGATTAAATTTAAAGACGACGAAGCCAACCCTGTAGGCACCGACACCATTGACGAGCGAACAATGACCATCTAGAGACCGGAATATTTAAGTAGGAAACACCGATCAATCAAGCTGGGCACGATTCCACCCGCTGACAGCACCAGAATCAACAACGCTGATTCGAAACAAGCTCAGAATTTATAAAGAGCCTCGTTGCTAGGACGGCTCCAAAGTCACCGTTTACAAATTCCTAAGCTAAGAACTGATGGACCAAATCCAAATCAGAAGTTGAAAATTTCTACCTGGAGCGGGAATCGAACCCTGGACCTTCTGCATTGGAAGCACATACGCTAATCACAAGACAAACGAACTGCACCGAATTCCTCGTGGAAACGTGCCCATGCACAATTGCATGTGATGTCCCTCTTCAGAGTCAAAACTAACTTATAGGTATTTTGGTGTTGGTAGTTGTTAAGCTGAATGTATGTTCAAGAACTGAAGAAGAAGAACTGAGAACGCAATCCCTTTCATTCGCATTAACGTCTGAAGAAAACCGAACATTGTCAATTTGCCACTACCGGGTTTCGAGCTCGGGAAACTCCAGAAGCAGAGTATCGCGCGTTTTGCTTTTCCTACATCGGTTAGTTCAAACCTTGAAATCAATGGTAATTGATAACATTATTTTCGGATCATTTTTAGTAGCCTACGTTTTATAGTAATAATTGCGATTCAAATATAGTGCTGACACAATAATTATAAATATATTGGTATGTGAGAAAGCTAAGCCGAGGAAGCCAATTATAAAAAGTGATTAAACATTATTTCTGATACCTCCTGTACTTTGTATACTTTTCATCGGTTGTAAGTTGCAAACCTCCTGACCTTTAACTAATCGATTGTTCATCCCTTCCAATAAATCCTATCCCAAATCTTCACTGGGATCTTAATAGTTTTCATCCATTTTATAGTCAGTTCCGAGTCTTCTCCGGGATTTACGGTGATTACGCCAGTGTTCGCTAGTTAACCGCTTCATATCACGCACCGGGATCTTATTATCTAGCAAGAAACAATCTAGGTATAGTCGAGAAATAAACCATCCTATTTACATTTGTAGAAAGAGCAACTGAGAAATGATGTGTAACTGTACGTGTGAGGTTTTCTTTTACCAAAAGCGCAGATGATTAAATACAAACGACCAAAAACTACTTTATGGAATTTTTTATAATGCAATGTATGATTTTAAAATTCACTCCATTTCTTTTTAATTTGATTTCAGTAATTGTCACCCGACTCTGACTTTCGGGATAAATTGACACGAACCCATTAAAAAAAAACTGTTCGACAATAATTCTCATTATTTCTCGTTCTAAAACAAAAAATCAAAAAAATCTTGGAATTGTTGTTGAGTTTGACAAAATCTATCATTAGGTTCTTGTCACAAAAAACTAAAAAAGATGAACAGTATCCTTATATCTAGTCAGGTTTGCTCGTTTGTTTCGGTGTGTTTTTAATAAAATGTCTGACAGAACGTTTTGCCGACAATTCCTCAATACAATATAATATCAAAAGTGCTTATTGAAGTTGGTTCTCCTGCGTATCATATCAAATATCACGTTGATAATTACTAGATAATAAATAATGGAATGTAATTGACAATATAGCTTCGTCCACTTGTCCACTCTCTGATGAATGGAAGATTATTAGACTAAGATAATTGAAAAAACTGAATGGTCTTTATTAAACTGGGAAATGTTGTTTTTTATATCAATAACTTGATCATGTTCAATAGGTTCTGCAGAAAGGGCGGTATTGGTTGGGTCTATTATTTCACAAGCGAGAGTATCGCTACAATGCAACGGGTTAAATACCAGTTTCTCTATATTTCTGTGCATAGTCTAGAACATAGAAAGCTCGAGGTAGAGACTTCGTGAAAGCTCTTGAATCGACTTTCTATAAGAGAGTACTTGGACTCGGGTATGGATGGAGAAAACAACGCAATATCATTGACAAAAGTCGCCCACTCGCTGCTGAATTAAAGATTATTAGACCAAGATAATTAAAAATACTGTATCTTTTTGTTTATTGAACTGGGCAATTTAGTTTTTAATATCCATTACTTGAACATGCTCAATAGGTTTTGCAGAAGTGGTGATATTGTCTGGATATTATTCCGTTATTTCACAGGAGAGAGTATCGAAGTAATTGGCTACAATGCAACGGGTAAAATAGCAATTTCTCTTTGTCTGTGCATAGTCTAGAACATAGAACGTTCGAGGTAGAGACTTCGTGAAAGCTCTTGAATCGACTTTCTCTAAGAGAGTACTTGGACTCGCTCACGTATAGAGGAAACAACGTAGCCGGTATTGAAGTATCGATGTTTAGTTCTACTCTATAGTTGAAATCAACGTTGATATGTTGTATCCATGACACCAAAGCAACAAAAAAGTTTTTAACCGATACTCTATTAAAAAAAATCTTTCACTTAGAAAAAGTTTGTATTTTCTGATTTATGTTTAAAGATGGGCAAAAAACCATATCGACACATGTCAATATTTCTTGGGCAACCTGTGGCTTGGCGAGTTTTTCCTCCTGTTCAATGCATTCGTTTCATTGTACTAGAGTTCGGTTAGCTAATTCTTATCGACTGTTTCAAATGGTGGAGGTGCCGGGTCATGAGCGCACGAGCGTGAGCCAAAACATTTTCGAAAACGCTTTTTGTTGACATTGCCCTTCAACAAAAAGATACAGAATTTTATTGGTTAACTTCAGAAGGTCTGGTTGCCTTTTACTGAGGCAATGTTGAAAAGGGTGGAAGATTATAACATCGATTATAATTATTGAAGGAAAGAAGGTTTACACTGCACTGTTTTTCTGTAATCCCCCCTTTCACAACGTCTTAGTTAAGTAGAAAGTTGATCATTCAAATTTAATTATAAACTACATTGCATCTACATAGAAATGATCTAGACAATTATTATTTACTTGTATATCAATCTATTGTAAACTAAGCATTGTAACATATTTCTTTACTTCTGATAGTAGTGCGGTAAAGGTAACTGATTCTTGCACTATTTTCATAAAAACTATTGCACCGTAGTTTGAAGCATAGTTTTTAAAAACAAATCATTAAGATTGCACATGACTTTAAACCTCCAGTCGATCTCCATTTCTTGTTCATTAATATTATGTATTCGCAGCGTGGTTGAATCCCTACGAGATCCGGGTGTCACGCCTCGATATGCTTTACATTCAAGATGGCGCGCGTGTATTGTACTGAAGGAGCTGGTTGTACTGAATACAACATGTAGTTGCTTGGTATGATTGATTGTTTGTATGTATGTGTGCTCCTATGCTCGGTGTGCTTAATTCTATACGTGTCGATCAGTTTCCCTACTTGATATGTGAGAGATATATCCACTAGTTGTGAGTGGTGTTACATGGTTATATATTATATCACTGCCTTCTTAGTATAAAGCTGACAGGTTGCCTCCCATGGCGTCTTATGTCTGTGACTTGAGTACGAAATACAAACTAAGTAAAGTTCATACGGGTGGCAAGTGGAGAGATAGTAATGTAACTCAAGACAAGGAAGACAGCTAATTTCAAGAAGTTGATGAGTTTATCCAAACTTTTTGAACAGGCCACCTTACCGTAGCATATATACACATTATAACAAGGCATTGATTCTTCACGAATTTTAAACATAAATTAGAAAACATAGACTGGTACTGAATTTTATTAAGTCAATCACGCAATTACACAATTGTTTGTGTGTTATATTACAATCTAGTTATGTGTCACTCAGTATCGAAAATAATATTCTTTAAATATACTGGCGGACGTCTAAATCACTTATCTTCTACGCTCGGCAAGTGGGAGACCCGGGATCTGTTCCTACACGGGGCTTAATTGGTTAATTTCTGATTGCATTCGAAATGTATAGTGCGATGTGTCTACGTTTTAAATAAAATATTAATCAACCTAAAAAAACACGTTTCAAAAACGAGTATAATCATAATGGAATTTGAGGTACTGAATTCAGAAAAGTTTAGCCAATAACTTTTCTTTACGTTTGATTCGGAAAACGTTTCACAAGGGACCAAATGTTGAAAGTTTGAGTTGAGATGACGTTAAGAATAAGTTCACATTTCATACATTTTTTTTATTAGTTTCGAAGTTTGTATTCTTTTCTCTCGTTTAGCGGTTGGTTATTTTCTTAGCGTCTAGTTGTACTGAATCTTGCACAGTGTTAAAACTTTTCTCATAATCTATTTAATATTTCTAAAAGCTAAAAACAATAGAATACTTCAAAATATCACCAGTGTTTCTCTTCTGATGTCACAGTGAAGAGAAGGTACCACCTCAATTCGAAACAGAACTCTAGACACATGCTCTCTTGCCTTTCACTGTGGCTTTCTACCCGCGAGCTTTGCTTTCTCTTCGTACAGGTCCGGTATTTTCCAGCGGTTGCGTTCGTAACAGACAACCTGGATTAGATCTAATGGAGGTTTGTAGCTCGCCCTAAACGAAGCATAGCCCGGTACACAGAACTCGCCACCTGTATATAGGCACCATGAGTTAGGCTTTTTATTCTGTTTTTCCACCTATTTTATAATATAACACACAACTTTTCATCAACTTCTATTATTCTAACGTCAGAATTTTACAAATTACAACGCGAAAAATACAATAACATACAATGTTCAAAAGTACAACTTTAAAGAATGAGTTTTTCGTTATTTGTGTGTTTTTTTGATTTTTAAACAGACTAATCTAAATGGAGTGTATTGTCATTTGCTATGTAATCGCGACGTTGAAAGTACGTGTTGACTGTTGTATAAAGTAATCTTGGTGCAACATTGTAGATTTGTAGTGCTCCGTCAAAATCTCAGAAGTTGATATAATTCACGGTAAGCTCAAGGTAGGCTTGAAAACGAGTATTTATTTATAAAGATTGATTGATGCATCTTAATAACAAAGTCACTTCAAGAGTTATATAGCTATATTATGGCTATAATTTTAATGGTTTATTTGTTATGCATCTTAAGTTTGAGTATTAGTTGTGATAAGTTGCCCCTCAAATGATAAATAAATCTTAATTCAGAAAACTGAACAATTAATCACCCTGTAAGTTCCAACAACAAGCGCTTCGTATTTATGACCGACAAGTGAAACACCGTTAAAATAAAATCTTGTAAGCACTGGAGATGAAATAAATAATGTTTCGATTCTACAATGAATGACCTTATTTTTGTCTTTCAACATGCGATTCCCAAGATAGGGGCAAAATATTATACAGATTTATTTATATAAACGGCGGACAAAGCACTCATTGTGAGCTGTTTTAAAAATATATGTAAGATACAGAAGAACAGTACATCAAGAATCGTGATGTCGACAATACTGGGGGCGTTACGTGCACTTAGATTATAAAACAACGCAGATTTTGCTTGAGTTTTTACTTTACTTTGCTTTTAGGAAACACCACTTACAATTTTCAAGTAAAAGGTTCTGTACTGAAAGAAGGATGGTTTCAAGAGCGTATAAAGCGCCTACGTCTAAAAGTTGTCAATTGTTTCTTTAATTCCAACAATGTTTACTTAGAATAGAGTGGACCTACGCGGATTCTGCTGACAAGTTTGATAACATGTTCTGTGCTTACACCACACATTTCGTTTGATAATATTAATGTTTACGGTTTTGTAATCAAGCTGTTTTGTCATCAATGGAGCACGAGACACAAATAAGTTTATACATTATGTGCCATTGTGTTTATGTCGTACTAAGTACTTTATCAAATTGTTCTACAGACGAACGGATCTAAAATTCAAGCGTTTATGGGAGATTTGCTCCCTAATAAAGGTAGCCGTAGCTCAAGCCAGGCCTTAATTAAGGACACCACACCGCGCCCTTAACGTATTTTCTCCGTGAATATGTTCTATTTGTCGTTGGTCAGGGACTTTTATGCGGGTTGATGTACGAAGTATAGATTCACTGTGATTTACCCATCTTTAGTTTTTTAAATAATTTTTTGATTTAGTTAAACACATCGCACATGTTGTTTGGGGTTGATCATCTGACAAATGTCATCAACTTAGCTAGCAATACCTACAAGTCGATAGTGTTAGTGACGCGTTGTTGGATGAGCGTAATTGGTGCATTGAGCAGCCATGTGTTATGCGAATTTTTTGTTGTTCTGTGGCAAAATCATTCCATAATTGATATTTTTTAAATTAAATTAAATTAAATTAAAAATTAACTTTAATTTTTTAATTTTTTAAGAATTAATTGAAATTGTTGAAAAAAGAAAAAAAGCGTAAATTTGCGATTTTTATAAGAAATAACTTCTCGATTGCGCTCAAATTTAACACTTATCTATTAATTCATAAAATAAGGGTTCTGTGAAAAAATCATTACAATCGGATAAAACATGTAGGTGTTATAAGTCAAAGAATTGTTTAAAAAAAGAAAAAACCTGTAAAATTTCGATTTTTATGATAAATATTTTTTCAATTGCGCTCAAATTTCACACGAGTATCTTAATTCATAAAATAAAGGTTCTGTGCAAAAATCATTAAAATCGAATAAAGCATGTAGGTGTTATAAGTCGAAGAAATTTTTAAAAAATCGAAAAAAATCGTAAAATTGCGATTTTCATGAGAAAATTTTTTCCGATTGCGCTCAAAAACTTGGCAGTTCTAAGTTCAGAGATTTCGAAGGTCTCCATAAAATTTCATCGCAATCGGATTATCGGTTTAGCCGGAATCGTGTGGACAAACAGACAAAAATACAGAAAAAAACAAAAAAACAAAACATTCCGGATTTTTTTCTCCAGTGTAGTGAAATGGAATCTTCGCTTCGCTCGCTACGCTCGCTACGCTCGCTACGCTCATCCGATAATTCAACATTTGTGATGGGTGCAACACTTAGCTGATGTTATTATATTAGTTAGACTGAAAACTAACATCCAACATCCAAGTTACGCTGCAGTCTATGCTTTGTAATTAGCGAACTTTCGCATACGACTTAGTATATCAAACTAACTCGATAGAATGTGCATTTGTAGAACGTGGAACTTTGTGTGTCTATTTGACTTTCATTGGTTTCGCGTGTAAAACATCGTCTAGCCTTAGTGCATTACTATGAGACGTTAAGCAACAAAATCACCATCATCATCGTCATTGTCATTGTCATCGTCTCAATTTAATTTATTAAGGCAATTACACCACCATGCTGTGGCTGGTGTTATGGAATATTGTTCATATTTTTGCCTTAATAAATTAAATTGAGTTGAATATCATGCCCTCCCAGTTATTTGACGATTCTACCCAACCAAGCGGCATGCACAACCGTGCATGCCTGCAGTCAGATCTGGACGCGCTTGCAGAATGGTGCAGAACATGGAAGCTTAAACTTAATGTATCTAAATGTGCAGTCATTACGTTTACAACAAAAACAAAACATGTTAAATTTCATATCTACAGTCTCAATGATCAGATTTTGGAAAGAGTCACGAAAGTCAAGGATTTAGGTGTCATCATATCTCATGATCTTTCATTCTCGAATCACCTTTCTAACATTATTCCGAAATCATTTAGATTGCTTGGTTTCTTAAGACGAAACTGCTCTAAAGAATTCTCCAAAACCACTATGCGAAAGTTGTACCTCTCTCTTGTTAGGCCTCATTTAGATTATGCTAGCTCTATTTGGAACCCATATCAAATCACCAAAATTCATAATGTAGAAAGGGTCCAACAGTGTTTCATAAAACATCAATGTATAAAAAGTAACATTCTGTATCATAGAGTAGATTATGCACAACTTTGTAAAGATGCTAACCTAATGACATTAGAAAACCGAAGGAACTATTCCGACATGGTTTACCTTTACAAAATTGTAAATAATTTAACAAACACTAGTTTAATTCTTGGGAAATTAAATTTTCATATACCTCCCAAACATACACGCCTTCACAAAACTTTTCAACCAGCCCTAAGTCATCTCGACCTCCATAAAAATTCATGCATCAACAGATTACAGCATTCTTTTAATATGTTAAAACCTCTTGAAGGAACAGACATTGATCTCTACTCTCAAAATATTTTTAAATTTAAATCTGTGATCACTCAAGCATTAGGATATTAACGTAATTTACTCACTAGCTTATTTCCATTAGTATCTTCTTTATTATAAAATTGTTCTTCTATTTTCTTTCTAGAATATCTCTAATTCATTTTTAATGTTAATAATTTTGATAGTTTCACATTTAAATTGATAATTTCACATGTTTAATGAGTTAAATGTATTATTTTGTGTTGTATATTTTAATGTCTATTAGTATGTTTTCTATCCATTAGGTAATGCTATGATTTGCACTTGTGGAGTAATTGTACTCTGTTGTGATATGCATCTGATAAATAAATAAATAATGTAGGATACATTTATGTTGACAGTAACGTGAGAAGTATAGAGCTACCTCACACTTGTCACCCTCCCACGCATCAAACGTAATACTCGGATGTATCTAGTTTCTTTACGCCCACACACTGCGAGCAGGATTTCATATTTCGTATTTCTAAATCCAAAAATATTACTAGGAATTTAACATGTGAGTAGGACGCAAGTCACGGCCACAATACACTTATACTTTCTTTGATAAACTTAACTAGGTGGATTTATTATACCTAGACTACACCAACATTAATAACTGTTTAAACATGTTTATAACTTCCATAAGTATCGCTGAATGAGTCTTCCACATTCACATTAAAAGTTCACAAATTGTTCTACAAGCGAACTTATTCTTGGCCTCCTTGATTTCTTTGTTGCTATTCGATATAATTGGAACCAAATTAGATTAATGTATTACACATATTTGTGTGTAGCACGGTGATAACCCACTTTTGGGGTACTTATAGTCATCCAGGGCCGTGTTCGAAATTAACGTTCACTCGTTTTGCCGAGTCTTGTAAACTTGCTTACAGTTTCATAACAATCCTTCTGTCTCCTCCATCCTCCGACGAAGATTGTTTGGGTGATTTGTACATACAGACTAATTTAAAAAGTATGATTTTGTTTAATTTGTACTAGTGAAAAAGTCTCTGGCAACAACTATGGTTGCAACGACCGAAAGAAGTGAATTCCATTTATTGATCTAAGAAGTATTTTTAATAAAATGAATAAAATAATTGGACATTCCGTTGATAATATTCATTAATTAATATAATAATGAAAATTCGACAACTTTGTCAACAGTTTTAAACCCATTAGAATACCATTTAATTTGTTGACATTTTATGTTCTTAGGGAAAAAATATGAAATTGTAATTTCTTCTGATAAATTTAATACTTTTTTGGAGCCAATATTTAAAAAAAATTGGGAAAATTTGGATTTGACGTAGCCCATTAGTTTTAAATAAAACAGTTATTTTCTATGCTTGTCTGGAAAAGATGTTTTTTTCTGATTTTATTTGTGGTCTAAAATATGAGCATGTTAGCCTTATTTGAAATTACTGGGATTTTCAAAATTTCTCCCAGTTTTGTTCCTTACATATTCATACTAGCCTTGCGATTCGCAAGGTTTAAACTACAAATTTTAAACGAAAATGATAAATTTGGTTGGTATTTTTGTACTTTTTGCACCCATTAAAAGTTTCCAAAAAATGAACGATCATGACTCGTCCAAGTACCCAAAAACGCATTGTGCTGGTTATGTGTTAAAAAATCTGCACATGTGTCAAGGTCCGTCCTCCTATTTATTAGTTTGTGCAATTGAACAACGGCGCTACGATGTGCAACGGACATGCCGTTCCTCACTGTTGACCCAGGAGAATAAAGTGCTAGGTTCGACGAGGGATAATAGTGTGACGGAACTTATTAGCACTTGGTAGCATCTCCTGGTAGCGCGCGACACACATATAACCAAGGGTGATTGAAAGCAAATGGAGTGGCCGATAGATCAGCGCGTTACCCCACAAAGATTATCCTTCTCGCTCGGGTGTTGTACGGTAGATCTTGGGCGTAACGACGTCCCATGTCTTCCCCAGAACCTCGTGACCTAGATTCCAGGTCTCTACATCTTCTAAACGATTAACAATGTACAAAGTACTTATTTTCACTCTGAAATAATGTACAACACGAGGTAAGTCAGCAATTTAAACCATGTTCAGATCATTAACCGCATTCAGACTAAAACTAAAACCGATTCTACTAAATCATCTGTGTTATTACGACTGCCTGGACGCAATTTCCTCTGCGCTACGGGAATACACATTTGTGTTAAGTATTAAGTTGTGATATGTTGTAAGGCATGATAGCTATCTCCTCTCTGGGCCAAACCAAGTCATCCTACTTCAGGCAATCTTCTGTGCACTCTTGACTATTTCCCAACGAGTTCGCACAGCTGTAACACTAGACCAGGCAGAAATATGAAATAATTTATTTTCTCTCAATGTCATCTAAAAAGATAATGACAATTGATTTAAATTTAATTAACTTTAATCCCTTTCCTATTCAAAACACGGGCACATTCCTCGAATGATAACGCATATCAGTGACATGCGTCTTCCTGTCTTGTTATAATTGATAATTACCAATTGTTTGTAATTACGTCTCTGCTATAACGAAAGAACATACAAAATACCACACAAAGCCATTCTTCTGTAAAATAGCTGATTTTTCCATTAGGCATTGTCGTTGTACAAGCGTACGTATTCAACATACCTGGAATGACAAAGAATGATATCGGTTTTTCCGTTTGTTTGCGAACAATATGTGTGGTGCGCTTCAAACTTTAAGTCAGAAACGAGTTACTCCACGATTCAACGTTGTTTTACTGTAACATGAATCCGAAATTCCATTTCATGTGGTGTATTTTAAACATTTTTTTCTATTTCATTGTGGAATTTAATTTAAATCGAAGTCGTATTTATTTTGTGTTAACAAATTACAATGTCTAATATTTACCTATTACTTTTTAATATTCTTACAATGATCTGTATAGTAAAAGTCTTTCGTTCACGGTTCAATACGCTTCTTACGTGTTTATGTATTCCCTTATTTTGTTCATGTTTCGTCATTTATGTATTTCTATACTGCAATCATTGTGTATTGTTATCCTGGGTGTAAGAAACTTCCCTATTTTTATTTATTTTATTTTATTTATTTATTTAACGTCTATCCTATTCAGTTATAAAAACTGATTTACAAATGAGGACAACTAAGGAATAAATAGTGTTACGAAGCACACTTCGTTGTGTAATGAGTATGGTGAATGGTTGTCGAGTTGAGGAAAACCATAATTATTATCACACCATCGCCATAAAGTAAATGAAAGTGATGTTTAGACATGTTAACGCTACTTTAATTCCAGCTCTTTATGTTATTGTGAATTACGTCTAGTAATCATGACAAGATTTGACTTTGTTAAGCACCAACCGCATAGTTACTTTAGCCACGCTGAAGGCAAATTAAACAATAGTTTGTAGCCTTGTAAGCCACAACTCTAATCACAAACCTTCTATGTAAATCCAGCTCATACACCGCAAATTTGAACCCAACTTTGAAGTAAAAAACATATTTCCATTTCCAACAATACTAGGGTAAAAACTATTTTAACTAAAATAAACTCTACACTAGAGACGTTCTATAGAAAAACATCTCGCACTCACAAAACGTGATCCATACAACTTAGTTTAAAGTGTTTCTAGAACATTGTGGAAAGGAACAAGTCTTTTCTCGGGCGTAACTTTTAAGTGTCATCTCGATTGTATTCCAGACAACTTTCACCAGAATGGTGGAATGTTTAAGAAAGTAGTTGGATTTTCCTTACTCAATTTCTATGTTGTGAAAACCCAAAACGGGTCGAAGATGAGTATGCTATCTATACCAGCGACGATCTTTCTACCAACAGTATGATCCGTCGTCTCTGTTAGCACATTCCATTAAACAAGAGAATGTAAGGGACATACTCAAATAATTCATTATTCAAATTTTAATAAATATTGTTGTTCAACAATCGTTTGTGCACAATATCGTTCGACTAGTCACTGCGTACTCTACGTAATGCTAACACGGGCATATTTGGACCCACATTTTGCCCAACTATGCTTAAAACGTACTTTGAATACGTACCATGTTGTAAAAAATATAAACATAACGATTAGTTTAAATGGAAAAGTGTTAAAGATAATAACTTCAAGTAACGTAGGGTGTTATCATCTTAGAAATAATTACTTTCCCTGTTAAGATTAACATAAGCAGTAAAAAATCTAATTTAAGTCGAATTATTAACATTTTCAAACTTTAATGGCTGAACGGTTAAACCTCAATGGGATTATTCGGATTACGTTCCCGTGAATATCGTATTTTATGTTGTGAAACAAATAGACGAGTCTATACCCTTTAGTGTATTGAATGCCAGCGATGTAGTGAAATATTTTTTAGAGAGAATACTGTCATAAAACATTTTTTAAGCCGATAACACAGTTTTACGGACGTTGCCAAGTTTCCGGTTGTGGGCATGTCACAGCAATTTGCCCGGCTGAAGAATCTACGTCTTTCTTCGCTTAAAAGAAAAAGTAAAGAAAAATTATTTGAAAGTGAGCGCTAAATAACGTTTTATGTTCATAAATTGAAACTAACGAGAAACCTTTATAATACATATTTGCAGTTTTTAAAATATGTTTAAACATGAGCACATCTATTTTTAATCATTCGCAATTTCAAATTCTTTTTTAACTTTTCTACATAGTAAATGTAAATTGCATAAAAGTTTTATAACAGAGAATTTCAAAGATGCTTTTATCTTAATTTCAAAGTCAAACAAAGAAGTTTCGATTTACGTTCTTCATTCTAATTCATTTTAATAACATTTTTCTTATCAATATTCCCCGGGACTTCTTGCCTCTCTTCTTGCGGGTTTGAAGATTTTAGGATTTGAGGGTTTGAAGGTTTAGGATAGTTAAAAGGGAATATCAAAGCAGTCCAATAATCGGATAATCGATTCAATCGGATTACTCCTATCTGTTCTTTTATTCAATACACAAGCTCAATGAGAAACGTTGACATTGAAATGCAACGACATGGAGCAATACATTCTCAGCGGCATGTGAGTTTTTAAACTTTAACGTATTGTTAACAATGAGTAATGGACAAGACGTATGGAAAGTATTAGTATGAGAGTGGGCAGAAGACGACTAGATGAAAGGAACTAAAATTCTTGCAGATCACAGCTTTTAACTGGTCTAGTGCTTCTGTAGATTAATGTAATAACATAATTATCAATCTAATACAGAATTTACATTCTAGACAACATTAGATGTAATAGAGAAATCGTTAACACAGTTTAAATATATATTAACTCTACAAACACATTTATATTTATAATACATTACTATTTTTCAGTTTACTATACATAACTACATACAAATGTCACGTTTCTAGACCTATCTAGTGAAGCTAGAATAAAGTCCTGACAACGTTTTGAAACACGCTGGACATTTAACAATAGTAGAGGACTTGGCAATCAATACCTTTACTACTTTGCTCTTAGCTTTACAAACAAACGATCGAGTTCGGACGTTATTTTGTGTTGTTGTCGACTGTTGTTGCACTCGAATTAGATGCTCAGATTTAATTTGGATGTCACTTTAAATTGTCCATATTATATTTGGGAGCAATGTTCATGCTTGTAGTTTAACAATTGTTACTGTAATTCAAATTTTCACTATTTAATTAAGACGTCCAATGTAGAAAATCCTCCGAGTAGTTAGGCAAATAAAGATGTAATTTTTTATTGAGCGGAGAGACTATGAAAATGTATTTTATTTGTTAACGTAGAAGGAAAACACAAACTTAGCGGGTAGAAAAACACTACCAATTGAAGCAGAATGTTTAGAGTGGATGCACACAACTTAAAGTAGTTTTCCAATCAAGTAAAACCATGTTTTCAATAACTTGTCAGATATGGTTCGTGATTTCAGAACTTGTTCAAAATCCACCATCTTGCCGAACATTGACTGGATTCAGAACTATTGAAGTTCATCCAAAAATAAAAGTCAATCCAGAGATAAAGTCATTCCAGAGATAAATGTTTTATAGGTATAACTTATTTTATTTCATTTCATTTTATTAGTTTTCTTGGCCCAGATATAATATGTTAGATAAGATGAACAATATGACTGTTGACAAACTGGGTTGGCAAACTAAAATCATACGATGGAACTTGTTTGTAAACCATCATCGATTGCACTGAAACAAATTATTAAACTAATGTTAAATTTTAAAAAATTACAAAACTTTTACCGGCTTAGTTATAAGGTTGATATCGCACAATATTTCTTCTTGATGGGGAGACTAATTTTATAAACGGTTTATTTTTCGATTACTCATAATGTGGGTCTTCCTTATTGTCACTAATGTTTGACGAAACGAGCACGGGTACGGGAGAGGGAGCGAAGCTACACAAGCATCATATCATCAAATACAAACTCCCGATGTTGAATGGTGGAGGTGCCGAGTTTAAGAGGGATATAAAACCAGAAGTAAGTTTTGTTGATGCTTTCATCTCATTGGTGGAGGTGTCTGGTATTTATGTGTAAAGTTTAAGTGACGCTAGCCCCGCCCCCTGCCCCCAGGGTCACCAACAACAATCAGTTCCATCCTTGTAGAAGGGCAATGACAACAAACACAACGCGTGCGTATGCTACTCAAGTGATGTTTGTACGCGAGCTTGGCTCCCTGATATATCATGCGATGAGTGGCGATAGATGGGGATGTACTCATTGTTTGCCCTCACTGTCAACATACTGCACTGAGTAAAACACGACGTGAGTTGTTTAAATTAAGGTTCTGTAAAAAATCATTACAATCGGATAAAGCATGTAGGTGTTATAAAGCTGGAGAAATTTTAAAAAATTGAAAAAAGTCGTAAAATTGCGATTTTCGTAAAACATATTTTTTTGATAACGCTCAAATTTTACACGAATATATCAATTCATAAAATTAAGGCTCTCTGAAAAAAACCATTACAATCAGACAAAGCATGTAGGTGTTATAAGTCGAAGAAATTTTTAAAAAATTTTAAAAAATCGTAAAATTGCGATTTTCATGAGAAATGTTTTTTCGATTGTGCTCAAAAACGTGGCAGTTCTAAGTTCAGAGATTTCGAAGACCTCCATAAAATTTCATCGCAATCGGAGTATCGGTTTAGCCGGAATCGTGCTAACAAACAGACAAAAATACAAAAAAAAAAAAAAAAAAAAAAAAACATTCCGGTTTTTTTCTCCAGTGTAGTGAATGGAATTCTTCTTTGATTCATTTACTTGAACCAAGATTTGCAGTCTGATTGTTTCACGATTGAGGAGAGGATGAAGTATAGCGTGCTGGTAAATACATACAAAGTATTGAAAGGTATGTTTTTAGGTATTCTACCCAATATTTTTAAAATTGTTGATCGTGATAGAAATTCTACTTTAATAAACTCATTGGAAGTTCCTAGATTAAATTCTGAAGCATTTAGAAAGTCATTTATGTACAGAGGCGTATCCTATTGGAATTCAATTTCTTATGATATTAGAAGCCAGTTTACTGATCTAGGAATTGTACAATTTAAAAGTAAAATTGAAGCAATGATAATGAATCAAAGAGCAAAAAATTGATTTTTACTATTTATTTGTAAGTTATTGTCTGTGTGTTTGTGTAATGTTAATTTACCTTCATAAGCTCTTATAATTGATTTTGCTTTTCTCTTTGTTTGTTCATTATTGCTTTGATTATGATATAAACAATGTATTTTCAACTATATTTTTCTGCCTAGATTGTCTGGTTGCCGCCCAATGATGGAGCTTGCAACTTGATTTAGGTGTCCTGTATCATTGCTGTGATCAGTTTGACATGAAATTTTTTAAATAATTATATATCTGATATAATTATATATATGAGTCAAGATTTGAACACAAAAATGAAGATTGAACCCAAGAATAAAGATTTCGCGTTCGGTGGTTTCTTCCGCGAAAGTTTGATTATACTCCCTGATTTGCTGTTCCTGATTTTTGGCAAACCTCATATTCGTTTGAGTGGGATCGTCTAATAAATCAGTTTTTTTCTTTTCGTTTTTCTTTTTTAATGTTTTTTTTTTTTTTCTTTTCTTTTCTTTTCTTTTCTTTTCTTTTCTTTTCTTTTCTTTTCTTTTCTTTTCTTTTCTTTTCTTTTCTTTTCATTCTCCACCCTTTTTTATATTTGATTCATTCATTGAATGCATATAATATCATTCAATTTGTTACCAAAATTCTTGTGTTAAATGCATTGTTGTTGTAATGCTACTATTTCAAATATTTACGAAAATGTAATTTATGTGTTGTTTCTGCATCTATGTAATTAGATTTATTTAGTTGTCCTCCTTTGTAAATCAGTTTTTATAACTGAATAGGATAGACGTTAAATAAATAAATAAATAAATAAAATTGCTCTTGTGAAGTCCTTTATTTTATGTTTTACTTCGCTGTACAAAGTAAGTAACGCCTGTTTTAATTATTTGACCGCAATTCTAAAATATCATCTATAAATATTTCTCCTTATAAGTATGTCTTGAATGAAATAAATAAATGACGCCTTTTTTAATGTAACTTTTAGTAACCACGTATTGCGTATTCCTGATTCCAGTACCCTACAATGCTTCCTGTCATGTGCATTTAGAAAGTGCGCGTCTTTGCCTGTAGTGATGTAATTCTCATCCCTATACGATATTAGAATAGAACTGTCAAAAGTAAATTCATTATTCTGATATAAATACATTTTAACTTGTTTCAAAGAATTTTAGCCAAAGCAAACAATTTTTTTTGCATGTATAGAAACAATATCAATATTTATACCGTAGTTTGTGATTTTTAATGTTTTTTTTACGAGCATTTGAGGCAAATTTTAGTATAAAAATCAATGCAAATGTTTAATTTTATCTTTGAAATGTGTTCAAAGCAAACTAAAATGAATATCAACCTACGTAGAAACAATCCACGTGAGAGATAGGAGAAAATGTTTATTTAACAACTAAACAAAACCCTGCTGTAGAGACACAATTGCCGCAGGGACACAGATAAAAATATAATTTTAAGTTGAACATCATTGTGAAAAAAATGGTTTAATTTTAAATTCTATTTTACAGGCGTTTTATTCAGTTATTAGACGTATAAAAATTCGTCTACGTCGCTATAGTTTGCTCTGATAGTTCCAAAAAAAGTTTTATACTTTATTCAAATAGTGGTCAAATAAAACGTATACCATATCATATCCCATAACCAATCTGTACTGTTAGGGAGCGAAGCTTCCATACTTTCTTTTCGTCCGTCCGTCTGTTTTTGTGTCACATCTCACGATAAAAACAGGACGCGACTTCGGATTTACATGTGTGCTTTGATGACATTTTTGTTCTTCAAAAAAGATGATACGGAATAATTTGGTGACCCTAGGGGTTACGGGGTGGGGATAGCGTCAGTCATAGTTTACATAGAAATATCCTACACCTACATTATCATGGAGACTTGAACTCACTTCGTACCCGGCACCTCCACCAAAAGCGAGATTAGAACGGAATAATGAAACTTTTTATTTTTACTTATACATTCATTACATTGCCTTCTTTGTCGTGCACTGCAGTACTCGTGCGTTTTGATAACTTATATAATATTTAAAATATTTTAGTGGAAAACAACTCTTTTTATACTAAAAACAACGTTTCGGAAATGATTAATGAAAACTATTTCCGTCATCAGGCTTTTTTTGAAAACCAAAAAATCATATTATCAATTTATATCGAAACATAATTTAGCCAAGGTAGAGAAATTCACGTTTCTCACACATGAAATTGGCAAAACCATCGTGATATAAACAAATAAGGCTATATCCTATTATTAACTTTAATTAAAGACTCCACATAGGAGGAAAATAGGTACCTACTCGGCTGGCTTATACTCATTATACTCTATTATTCACTCAACGATTTTCATGTTATAAGAGCTGCCTCTTTCAGATTCTTCTTTCCCCAACTAGATTGTAAAAAGTCGAATTCATGATTTTTCTGTAACGTTCTAATTTCCGAAACGTTGTTTTTATTCTAAAATTAAAAAAGAGTTGCTTTCCACTAGAGTGTTTTAAATTGTATCATGAACTTTTCTAACTTTAAAACTTAACCAACTTATATAATATCCCATTTGTGTGATTTAATGATATTTTCTGGTTCGCTTCAACCCCAGTCAGCAACATTACACGAAGCTAACGAGCACACATATGACCATTCACCGCGACTGATCTCAAAGCGCAATGCTCGCGTTTATCAGCGCGTAATTGTGGAGAGCTACATAAAACTATTCTTGTTATTCTTGCTCGGAGCTGTTTGACAAGCAACATGTGTCACAGGAGAATGTTTCCCACACATACTCGCTAGAGTTGCGAACGGGCGAGTTTCCATCTCGCGTTAAATGACACTTTCGCGTCAGCGACTTCTTCCGTCCGTTGAACATGTACAATAAATAGTAAAATTTGAATAAAACATTTAAAAATGTGTATGCATTAGCTGAATACGAATCTAAATGTTCCTAAAATCTTTATCGGACATAGACGTTGAAAAACATCCGCCACTGTTTTCCACGTCTGTTTCGTTAAAAGCTATTTTGGTTTATCCAGCCCTTTTGGGAATAATGATCACTAAAAAAGAACAATTAACATTAACACTTGTAAAACAATTATACGCATCATAAAAAAAATGTTCAAGTTACTAAAATTAATATTTATTTCAATGCTATAAATTGTTTTTTCTCGAAATATGAAAAAATAAAATCTATAATCTATATTGTAATTATTATTATGGGATTGATATAGGTAAACTCTTGAATTTCATCTTGTTTGTGATAGGTCTTTTCTTATCTCAGCAAGGAACACACGATATTTACGTGTTTTCTCTGGAATGTGCAAATAAAAGAATCCCGGGCCTTTAATAATAATAGTTTGCCTTCATCCACCCACTAGATTCCAAGAACATTATTTCTCTCATCGAGCGAAATTCACTGTTTTCAACCACTGAAGTCGCTAACATTTTGACAAATTGTAATTACATTTCTCTACAGAAGTATCAGTGTTCCCTCGGAAAGACAATTCTAGAACCATGTGATTTAACTTAAATAAATCTTATCTGTACCCGTGATTCCTCATTATTAAATGATGCTGCTTTAATAAGTTCCTTCAAGTAACAAAAGAAAATTGTTAATTTACATTATCATTTTGAAATGTAATTTTATCATAACATTTGAGTGAACATAAATTTTCAGTTTTCTATGGGGAATGTCGCGAACAATATTTTAGTTTTGAAATTTTAACGAGGTTGACTTCTGGTCTGGCGAACACGAACAACAGATGTCTGGCGATAAATCTTAGGGTGCGGGAGTTGGAGGTCAGTGTCTCCACTTCTACTTTCGAAGACAAATGGACCTATGCACGGTCACGTTATTAGGGCATAAAGCCGGTAGCCTCGGGATTCACGATTGTTTTAGTGTGCCGGCCCCCTGAACACGGGGTAAATAAATAATTGCCCTGTCTCGGTGAGTAGCGAGATTTCAACGGGACTCACCGAACTCGCAACAACAAATCACGGTGAGGTTGTAGCCTACCCTCGCATCGCCACGCGGGACGTCGCGTCGCGGTAAAGACGATAGACTCATCGAGCATGTTGCGTTTTTCAATGGACGTTTGTTGACGGGGCAGACGAAACAAATGGGCGATAATGTAAACTAGGACGCTTCGCTAACGCTTTTTCCAGTCGCGTTGATGAACGAGCTTTAATGGTTGATTATCGTTGCCCTAAAAGTACGATTTCTATGAGAAATATTTATTTGATTGTCCCTAAAAATATCATTACATATCTAACTTCAGAGATTTCAAACGTTCCCATAAAGTTTCGTTAAGATAGATGCCCGGTCGCGGGCCAAATATCACGAAAGCATTGCTTTACAAATCGAAAAAATCGTATATGTACAATATTCATGAGAAATATTTATTCGATTGTACCAAAAAACTTATCAGATTTAAGTTTAGAGATTTCGAAGGTCCACTTCAATTTTCAAGAAGATCGCATATGCCGTTTGTCCGGTAGAGAGCGAACAGACAGACAGCAAAAAAAAACAATGCCTATTTTTTTCAGGGTACGTAAATTTAAAGTCTTCGCTTCGCTCATCCAATTCTGATAAAAGATCGTTTTGTTAGAAATAGCCAACAGTGCTGGCTCATACGTAACGTCGTCAAGTACTCTGATTCGAATGATGAAGGAGGTCCCGGTTTGGATCCCGCCGCCGCCAATATTGTTTCGGAGAATTTTTCAGGTGTTCATTTCTTTCGATATTGTCCACACTCAAAAATGCCTCGTTAGACACGTGAAGAGGGGCTTTCATTGCACCCCGGACCAATATACTATTCCAACATCTTTGCCCCGGACAAGTTTTCCACGATAAATTAAAAATTCAATTTTGTTAAGACTTTTTGTCTATTAAGAAATTGTAAAGTAAAGTAAAGTTTTATTAGCCAGTTGATTAGTACAGGGTACACATATAGGCATCGTCACGGTTATCACTAAGCTAGATCTAGACTAATATAATGATAAATTTTAATAGGTAGATAGGTCTAGGCCTAGGCCTATAGGTATTATATACATATTTACAAGGGTAGTGTTATTAATGAACAATACAAGTTTTGTGATACTGACTAGAGATGATTGAAAGTTGGCATAAGGAAGGCCCGGGTAAAGATAACACACAATAATGGAATTTAGTGGTGAGGTATAATGTCACATCTAGGCTATACATAAGTATGGTAATGGGGTAAATAAACTAAATAGGTTCTCGTGAGCTACACCTAGTGGCCTAGTTGAGATTTACTTTTTAGAAGATATGGGTTAGGAAAGACTATATGATATACACGAGCGGATAATTAATGAGAATTTGGTATAGACCAAGATTAAAAAATTAAGACACGTAATGTGTTGATAGGTGGTCCAGTGGAGAGGTCCCGGGTTCGAGACAGACAGAATATTTGTAGTTTATGATATATTCTGTTGGGTTATGATAAACCATTTGATGTGTAAGGAATATTACCAATCAAATCAGGCCATTAATTACAACCAGGTTTTCATTATTTTATGTACTTGAGAGAAGCTTGGAAGTGTCTCGCATCATGAATAAGGTCAAGTTTTGATTAAAACTGATAAAATACTTAATACAATATTTTTTGTTCTCTACCCGTGCGGTTTTCGTTTTTCCACTATATACGAGAGAGCGGATCGCCATTGAGGTCACGTCGAGAGGTCAGAAATAGCTTTCAACAATGAGTGAGGGTAATTATTAAACCATTACTGACGTCATCATACACCCCCGTCACTTGCAACATAGATGTAGCTAGAGGCACTCATGTGTTTTAGACAGGAGTCATTACAGAACGTGGGGCTAGGAATCCGGAGGTTGGGGTTAGGGGCTCGACCTACGCCACCGGAACAGAAAGACTTCTGGGACACAAGGCTTTCATCCTCGTGGTGTAGTTCCGGTCACCGGAAGTCATTACTGAATGATGATTTTTATTGCTTAAAGCCTTATTACACATGAGAAATGTCAACCTATAAAAGATAATGAAGGTTGAACTCATTGTTATCTTCTACATTTCCACGCTTAGTACGTGACATATCTTCGTCCCTTGTCTGACTGTCGCAATGAGATCCAGCCGAGAGAAACATGCGATACACTCATCTCAGTACGTATCTTGTAGCATGTCTGTTACATTGTCTTCACACCGCCTAGCCAGTTAACCTCGAGAGAGGGTAACTTCCCTTACAGCATGTATATTACGCCAGACAGATTAGAATGACACGCCTGTCTCGCTCATACAAAGCCGTGCATAACAGTGTTGTTGATAACATCATACTTTGCCCTGCTCCAGGCAAGAAAGTGACATAACTTCGTGCAGAATACAAAGTTCTCAAGAGAGAGGGAGCTGGAAAGTTTACGACGCAGAAAACACGTTGCATTCACGAACTTTCTCCGTTCCAAATAAGGGAATCCAAACCGTGATTACGTAAACACTGATTTTGTTTACTTTATATGTTAACTAATTGAGACCACATACATATAGATTCAACATTGTTTGATACCTATAATTTCCTCTCCATGTCATAGATTGGCAAACTATATTGTTTGTTTCGAGATATAAATAATAAATAACAGTGCCCGAAATCGACGCCGTATTCGCGCGTGCACCATTTTCCAAAAACAAAGATGGCGCTTAAGTAATGTTTCAACGACTTTTAGTTTGGTTGCCTGCTGCATTTATACCACCTTATTACGCTGCGCATATCCATACTTTAGTAAGATTACGTCTACGACGCTTAAGGCCTACAGCAGCCAACTTCAGTTTGCAAATATACGAAGACAAATCATTTTACGATAGCTGCCTACACGCGAATGAAATGAATATAAAAACTAAATACTCTATGGAGTGAATTATATTTACATTGTGAAAACGAACGAACCTTGTCAAGATATATAACTTGAAAATATTACATCTAGCTGGTTTAAATCGGATGCTGAAACCTGGTTAAAACTAGGAAACCAAAGTAAACAAATACCCGAGCAGCAATAAGCAGAAAGGTTAATAAGTTTCCGGAACATAATAGGTCAATATCTTGAACTTGACTTTTGAAAGTTAATCACTTCCTGCCAAGGAAATGATGAATGACACTAAAACATTAACTCTGTTAAAATCAGTTAACTCCTTATATAACTTAAAAAATAAGACCATATTCTGACGTCGTTGTTCATAGAAAAATCAATCTCTACCAACCCTCGTTTGTTAAAATATTCGAAGACAACTTTTGATCTATTTTCATCTACTCTCAACAAAAGTATTGTGTAATGAACAATGTAAAGCTTGTTTACAGACTTGGAACGCTAGTTCTTAGTCAGAACGCAATCTATTAGTTTATTATTACCCATCGTTGGAGGATGTCTACAGCAGTACTTCTCCTTGGAGAGAAGGATCTTTCACCGCATCGCGCGGCTTCCTCCGATGACGCGGAATGAAGACGTGTATTCCCAAACCGGCGTCGGTGGTTTCAGCTCTCGACTCGACGCCCTCGCAGGGGCTTACGTGCAACGTCTTCACGCAGGCGGAAGGAATGAGCTTCACGACCTCGTTTCGCGTCCACGAGCCTTCAGGCCTCTACCCCGCTTTAAGTACCCTTATCCGCCTTTTGCTTTTCTCGTCGTCTAGCTATAAATGTCATGTTCTCTTGTTGCCTTTTGTTGTAACGTTAATCTGAACTTGTTACTCTGTAATCACTGTGTCAGGCTATAGAGGGCCACACGTGCCCTGCATTAGCCTTTCTGCCCTATGGGCAGGTAAAATTCATTAAAATAATATACCTTGGAGTGTGTGGGTGTGTAAAAATGTTTCAGATGGATTTTCAAATTGATTTCTATCTTCAGGTGGAGTTTACCTACAAGTACCAGTGTTGTACTTTTATGATAATTAGGTTATCACTTCTTGCCATACTGCTACAAGAATGAAACAGGCCGACGTGTTACATTTCTACCATAAAGTTTGAATTGATACTTATTACCATTTTATTAATCCGAGATTTTATCCAATTACACAAATTTACAGACATTAAACTTTTGTGCTTTATATTAATGGCAACGTTGTCTACTATTATGTAGCTTTAAGATTGAATTTCTCTACTGTTTATGTACCCCCTGTGGATCATCATTGACGTTATTTTTATGAAGTTGGCACGACGACTGTTTGGCTAAATGGTCAAAGTTTTCTAGATCGGTCATGTCCAAATACGTAATGACCCGAGCAAAAAACGACACACACCATTGAAGAGTTTGTTCTCAAGTAAACTGCTAAGATTGACATGGACAGGACATTGGCGTTGTTAATGTAATACCTGATCCCAAGATGGTGTCTTGGAGTTAAACTGAGAAAACACTATGCGAACAAAATTATTATGATTCAAATTTCAGAAATTGGGAGTACTTAATAATGTCAGGCAATAAAGTTCGTGACACCGTTAAGAACTTGCAATACTTATTTGTAAAACCAATTTTTTAAAGCGCGTCTGATATATACTTTTATCGGTCATTTTATTCCATTTTGCGACTGAGTGGGTAGACTCTGAAAACGAATTAATAATTTTTCTTAAAATTGTTATTTTCGTCAAACATTGACTTTATTTTAGAGTGAACATCCATTTGTTCTAAGGCGGTTGCTGACATAATTTACGAGAAGAAAAT
The DNA here is from genome assembly GCA_024449915.1 of Sweltsa coloradensis. Lineage (NCBI taxonomy): Eukaryota > Metazoa > Arthropoda > Insecta > Plecoptera > Chloroperlidae > Sweltsa > Sweltsa coloradensis. The sequence goes on along the minus strand of JAMZAV010006020.1, from coordinate 8,548 downwards.
TAATAGTATGATGGAGATAGATGAAGCATTCTTTACAATTGAGACCTTAAATACGCGTCGCTAACCATCATAATGACCTAATTCTCTGTTATACATAATCACCCGACATCTAGATGCAATAAGTCTACTTTCCTTTCTTGTTTTGCCAAGTTTGTCTTTTGTGTTTAGATACTGGTTTTATTTGTGTACCATTTATTCAATTCAGTTCATAATTAATCTGATCTTCAAAGTAGGGCATTGTACTTTAATACCCATCAATTTCCTTGCATTATATTATTGCATGTATAACAGCTCATTTTTAGGAATACAATAAATGTGTACGGCTACTTTGAAATGAATATTGTAAATTGTTTGAACTCTATCCTTTATGACTGAGTGGGTAGACTCTAAAAACGAATTTATTTATTCAATAAGAAAAAAGATACTTCAATCATTTTGCAACCATTTTGAGCAGCAGTATAAACAATTCAAAAATCGTTACATAAAATGTATACGAGCTTCCCCATCTACGTTCTCAACCGTGTGAAGGTACTCCCTTGATGTAGCGGTCTCAATAATTGAAACACCCTAGGTGGGGCTTGGAGCTCTATAAGTGGTGATCCATAACGGTTACCCGCAAGTCGGTTGAAATTATTAATACATATATCATTGAATATTGCCTTGTTAGGTCACGTATTGCGGTAAGCGTCATCGTCGTCTAAGTGACGGAGTGCTGGACCGTGGCTCGGGGTCGCAGCAGCCCGAGACGCACTCTCGTGCATAATGAAATAACATCAATATTCAACTAGCTGTTTGGTCTAGCACAGGTCTCCAGACATTGATATGATCTTGTGGGCAGTCAAGAAGACTGCGTTCTAGTTTCTACAAACCTGTTTTGAAATATACTATTTTGTTATCACCAAAATTGGTCGGCAATGTTTGCATTCTAAGAACTATATGCAAAGTTTATGCCATCTATGAAGTTAGCCGTGCAAATAGGTATTTGCCAAAAAACCTATCCACTACTTTCATACAAAGTTTCGAAGGTTAGAGAGGCCCGGGGTAGAATTTGGCCCAGAGCATACATCTGCTGATCCCAAAAGGCGGGAAAATAGGCAAACATGTCAAGAAGTTCATATGTTCTTGAGGTTTGACCTGTTAGTACGGTAGGAAAGTATTCTCCCGAAAATAGACTCACTTGAGCCACCAATCTCGCTGGTAGTCCTTCGCTGGTTCTGTCCAGCATGAGACTTTCTCCCAATCCAACTAGAAAAGGTTATATTGGCTCATTATGATAACGATTGACGAAACCTATTATCCCACAACATAATTTAAAGTAAGAGAAGTGGATGGTGAACAGCTGTGTGCACTACTATATAATACAAATAATGTATCAAAGTTTGTATTCATTCTTATTACACCTTTATTGTGGTTGTCAATAAGCCACTGTCAGTCGAATAAAGTCTTAATTCAACATTTTGTGTGTTTGAACAAAATTCAATAAAGCCGTTTCAAGCTATTGACAATACGTCGAAAGCCGAAATCTCAAGACAAATAACAATATCGAGTTTAGCCTTCGTTGAGTGTATGTATGTAAACAATACGAGCAAAGAGACCCTATTTATGAATGTTCTGTTTTGTGCTGTGCATGATACCCATGTTCTATCAGGCCATGGAAACGCTTCAATGAATTTCAAAGCGTTACCCTTATGTCAAAGCCATACAAAATACAAGACACGTATCTCTCCAAGCAAGCTTGTTTGCTGCAAAGTTCTATCGGTGCCGATAAGTTTCTTGACTTTATTTACTCTCTATACTCTATAGGATACACCGGCGAACCACTTTGTAATGTGGGAATCCACTGTCCAACTGTTAGTTGTGCCTTGTACCGGATACAGTTTGCTATTGAACTAGTTTCCGTTTAGTCCAGCGTGTCGAGTTTGACCTTGGCATTGAGTTGGTTCAATGCTTGCTTCGAACAAGAGTTATCCTGTTACTTGTTGTTATAAAGTCCCACAGCGTTGTGTGTTATAGAATAATAATGATACGTTGTGTTACAAAGTCAAGAGTATTGTGTCAATTAGAGTAATGATCATGTATAACTCGATGTTTTCATGAAACACGGTGCAATTATTTCATATTGTTGTTATAACAGTAACTATACCGACATGGGTAGATCATGCAAAACATGCAATTAAGATTTTGATTCGGCAGACCGACATAAAAGACACTAGCAATCCTGACTGAAAATTCCCGATGGGTTTCTTCACTCTAAAAGGGAGTTTTGTGTTGTCCTTAATAATCCAAAACTGATTTGCAAAGGATGACATTTAAATAAAACTAAGTTCATAAAATGCAGACAAAATAATATGCTGAAATTAAGCAAGTTTTCAAATAATTAAATAAAACAACAATGTTCATTAAGACAATATTTATGATAATGTATTTGAAATGTACATTACAAAAGTGAATTGAAATGAGTCAAAAGTTGAGTTAAATAAATTAACATTAATCAAATAGAATTTAGAAAAAGACATTTAAGAAAGTAAATGCATAAATAATTGTCCAGGTTTTCCCACGAAAAAAAGATTAGACCATTTTCAGAATAGTGGATTTGCATAACATTATTTTATGGTTCTACACAAAAATATCTTATTTTCTTGATTTTGATAATATTTTCACATATAAAATATGGGTGAAAGTTTCCTACATATTTTTGGCGGGAAAAACGGGTCATACGTCACCAGCCTTCACGATACCAATCAAAAAATCACGTAACGATATATCAAGTTACTCGCTTTCGGAGATTATCTTGGCTGTAGAAGCATATTTTGACATCTAGTTTGTTCTAATATGTTTAATATTTTATTTTATTTTATACATTAAGTGATATCACAACGTAAGCTTTAACCGCAGTTTAATTGATAATAAGTAAAAACACAATGATGATTATGAAACTTGGAAAAGGACATCAACTGTTGTTTATTGTTTTTCATTGTTGTAAGAACCAAAGACTTTGGTAAAAGGAGAGAATTTAATTGTTTATCTAGACGGCCGTGTTCGTCATGAGGGCTGATGACGTAGGCAGCCGTTTTAAAATAAATGTGCGGGAAATTTAAAAGGTCAAACTTTGACCCTCAATATATATTGAACGATTAACTTTAAAAAACTTTAAATTATCGTTTATATCATTTTTAGACGAATATCTGTATATTGCACATACTTTTTCCGATATCTGGAACTTATGCAAATTCCCTATTAACTGCGCATGCGCGCTCCGTTGCAAAGCATTATTGGAGATAGGGCATTTACATGCTAAATGTCATAATATGCTTGGGCTTGTGGCGGACTGCACTGACATTGCTGGAAACGCAGTTCTCCACACACCCGAGTATATAGCGTGTAAATGCTTTTTCTTCCATGCTTTGCGCACGCGATATAGAGGGCGCTAGTGATTTTTTTAAAATCGTCTGTTGTGTAACTTTCTAAAAAAAAAACAAAATGATTTGAGCATTTGAGTTTGACTTGCAGATGGGGGTAGTGAAAAAACAAAACAATGTATTTTATGTAAATCAATCCAGAAATTAAAATTCCATCTCAGCGGGTTATCGAACCTCGGTCTCTCAATTGCCGGTCGATTGCTTTCCCCCTAAGCTATCGAGACGGTTAACTTTATAATATCTGGATTGTTGGTGCATACGGATTTTTTAATTTCCGGATTGATTTACATATGATCAATTACACCTACGGGAGTGTTTCCCGATTAATGAAATAGACCATTTTCAGAATAAAGTGCGCATGCACGCCCCGTTGCAAAGCATTATGGGAAAAAGGGCATTTACATGCTAAATGTCATATGCTTGAGATTGTGGCGGACTGCACTGCCATTGTTGGAAACGTAGTTCTCCACACACCCGAGCATATGGCATTTAGCATGTAAATGACCTTTCTCCCATAATGCTTTGCGCGCGCGATATAGGTGATTTTGAAAATCTTTCTTTTGAGAAAAAAACAAGTGTGTTTATATTTCAAGGCCCGGTGCTACGAGAGGCAACGGAGAGAGTGAGGTGAGGTGAGGAGGTGGGAGGTGGGAGGACAGGAACAAATGAGGTGGGTAGTGACAAATGGAGCTAGTTTGTGACATGGAAGGAGAGTGATGGAAGGCGTCAAGAAGGAGATGAGGTGCCCAGCCTACCAGGACGCTGATGCTCAAACACCTTACCTATACCATATACGATACACAAGGTCTGCGTGAATATGTTTTATAGCAGCGTTGAAGGATGAGAGTAATGGCTTTTTAAGGGCTGTGGAAGTTCGGCTAACCTAACGAAAGTAGTTTTGTAAGGGAAAATGGATTTCGGGTGTACTGTCCTTTAAAAATTGGCCACACCGCGCATGCGCATAACATAGGTAAAAATAGCATAAAACCTCCTCGGCGCCCCTCAGTGGGTGCAAATAGACATTTCCGTTTTTGAGCCATCCCCATCGTCGACATTTAAAGTAAGCTTACAAGGGAGGCGTATTTCGTGTTTGCATCAAAATGGTTGAGTCGGAGTGAGTTCTCGGAAACTCCTATTGATTCAAGTAGCCGATTGCCTCGTAGAGGTTAATAAAAAGAACACCAAGAAAGCAACACGTGGTCAGTCAAATACAAGATTTTAAACAGTAGTCAATTTTATATCCGCTTTGATTGGTACGCTCACTATACGCTCTTCCTATGAGCTTATTAAATGAGATCGTTTATTACATGCATGCATATTTCTCAAAGTTTTTAAACCTTTTGGAAATCTTTCTCTTTCTTTATTTCTCTTATATATTTTATAGCTGAATCGATTGCTCATTCAAAATGTATCATTGGTTATGGTTCTAATACAACTCCCTTGTCTGTTGCAAAAGGATTTCCTAGGCAAGAGTAAACCTAGTGGAAAGGCTTCGAGTGAAAGTGATAGCGTTATTTCTTTCGACTCTCGGAAACAGTCTACTGATAACGACATAGCCTGTCAATAGTCACTCCCTACCTCTCCTGAAGTCCTGATCATTAGTCTTGAAGCCGGCGTGAGTTTTCAATAATTGCCTGTTTACACGACGCTAGTGAACACAGACAGTGATCCATCCAGTTCACTGGTTGCTGTGCTCGCTCTCACGTTAGGCCACTGACATCGCATGGATTGCTTTCTCGACAGCTCCTCGAGAGACAGAAGCCTCGCTGGCTCGTCGGAACCGACAGCATAAACCATTGCCAATATTTTGATTGTTCTCTTTAACCCTGGTGAGTGTACTTACTACATTTTATCAAGAACTATACAACTATATGACCCTGGTAAATAACCAGTGACATGTGTATTCAAAAAGATAAACAAAATTCACTGAACTATAAAGATTTGCAGTATTTTTATAAATGTATGTGTGTACGAGAACACAAAATACACAAGATTCCGACACGTCTCATTATAAATGTGAAAAATTATAAAAATGGCTAATAACCAAAAACCTTATTTCAGGAACAAAACCCAAATTTGGATTTTTAATTATTTTTTTGTAGTAATTGTGTGAAAATTGTATAAAATATAATAAAAATATGTGTTCAATTCACTTTATTTTTATCTTAATCTTTATCTTTAATAATGTAATGAAATATTTAGACTATGCACTGCACTTGTAAATAAAGAAAAAAATTTGTAACAATATTTCGACGACTGTTCAGTCGTCTTCAACGGGTTTTAACATTACATTTACACAATTTAACAAATAACAACATTATTTATTTAACTAGGAAAACGCTAAAGTCCCGCCGCGTTGATGGATGAGCGTTTTTTTGTAAGTTTTTTGTTTGCGTTTTTGCGTTTGTTTACACTTTTCCTTTGCAAGTGCTTTTTGAATGCATTGTAGGTGATTGTTGTCAAGTTTCTGTTGTTACTTGTTAATTGGTATTATAAACCTAAAAAAACTCATATGTAAAACCTTTATTTCTGTGGATTCTGACCAACTCTTTCTACTTTTTCTTTCAAAAGGTACCACATTACCATAACCTAAATGACCATGTTAAATCTGAACGTTGTAGCCCCACCCGTTTGGTCAGAATCGGCCCAAATGTGACGAAAATATCGCACTAAAAATCGAAAAAAATCGTAAAAGTACGATATTCATGAGAAATATTTCTTCGATTGTACCCAAAAGCAATACACCTCTAAGTTCAGAGAAAACGAAGGTCCCCTCAAAATTTCATCAAGATCGCTTATGCCGTTTGCCCGGAATCCTGCTAACAAACAGACAAAAATACAAACAAACAAAAAAAAAACAAAAAAAACATTGGAGCTAAATTTTTTGGGGGTCAGTGAAATTTAAGTTTTTCGCTTCGCTCGCTACGCTCATCCAATTATTTAATTTTTAAATACTTCATTAAAATGTACTAGGAAAACGCTAAAGTCCCGCCGCGTTGATGGATGAGCGTTTTTTTTGTAAGTTTTTTGTTTGCGTTTTTTGCGTTTGTTTACACTTTTCCTTTGCAAGTGCTTTTTGAATGCATTGTAGGTGATTGTTGTCAAGTTTCTATTGTTACTTGTTAATTGGTATTATAAACCTAAAAAAACTCATATAAAAACCTTTATTTCTGTGGATTCTGACTAACTCTTTCTACTTTTTATTTCAAAAGGTACCACATCACCATAACCTTAATGTCCATGTGAAATCTGAACGTTGTAGCCCCACCCGTTTGGTCAGAATCGGCCCAAATGTGACAAAAATATCGCACTAAAAATTGAAAAACTAATATTAAAACCATTATTTCCATAGATTCTAGTTAACTTTTTCAACTTTTTCTTTCAAAAGGTACCACATCACCATAACCTTAATGTCCATGTGAAATCTGAACGTTGTAGCCCCACCCGTTTGGTCAGAATCGGCCCAAATGTGACGAAAATATCGCACTAAAACTTGAAAAAGTAATATTAAAACCATTATTTCTATAGATTCTAGTGAACTTTTTCAACTTTTTCTTTCAAAAGGTACTACATCACCATAATTTAATGTCCATGTGAATATGAACGTTGTAGCCCCACCCGTTTGGTCAGAATCGGCCCAAATGTGACGAAAATATCGCACTAAAATCGAAAAAAAATCGTAAAAGTACGATATTCATGAGAAATATTTCTTCGATTGTACCCAAAAGCAATACACCTCTAAGTTCAGAGAAAACGAAGGTCCCCTCAAAATTTCATCAAGATCGCTTATGCCGTTTGCCCGGAATCCTGCTAACAAACAGACAAAAATACAAACAAACAAACAAAAAAAAAAAAAAAACATTGGAGCTAAATTTTTTGGGGGTCAGTGAAATTGAAGTTTTCGCTTCGCTCGCTACGCTCGCTACGCTCATCCAATTATACTAGGGAAACGACAAAGTCGTTGTTAAACGTGTGCGTGAGCCATGTGTTGAGTACCCGATAACGTTCCCTTTCTCTCTCCTACTACTTATGGCCACTCTAGCCTATTATAGGCTAGAGTGGCGCATTATGGCCTTACAGTTGACGTGCCCTTATACCAAGTAATTCCAAGTCAAAACCCTATCAGCTTTTATGCATACCATATCAATCAACTTAAATGCAAATGTTCCCGGGTACTCAACACATGACTCGCTCAATCGTCTAACAACGACTTTGACGTTTTATTAGTCTAGTTGGCTAAGGCGCCCTTATACCCGAAATGTGGGAGACGTGGGTTCAATCCCCTGGTCGGTTTTGTATTTTCTGGATTGTATTTTAAATATTATTAAACATGTTTTGAAATGCATATTACGCAGTGTAGGCCTAGTCTATCATCTGTGACAATACTATGGAAAACATTGCCAGTACGAAATACGTTTCAAGATTGCAATGTTTATTCAATCTCCCAGCTCTATTAATTGGAGATTCGATACTCCTTGGTCACCGCTTGTTATTTTGCACATCCTGAAAAATATCAAACACAAAGTATTTTTTCAAAAACAAAACCATTGTCTCGTTAAAATAATTCATACACATTGGCAGCCTATTTTTCAATTATTATTAAAATTATTTCTTGTAGGTTTAAATCGCAATGGATCGCAATGGATCGCCGTTTCGCCGTTAGGCATCGAACAAACATTTTACAGACAGACAGAATTGTCACAACGAGAACCGAAAAAGTGGCGTTGTACCACTTCGTTCGCTGCGCTCACTCGTTTAATTATTTAATTTTTTTAAAAATAATTGTACTTGGTTAAATGTCATTAAACCCGTTGAAGACGGCTGAATAGTCGTCGAAATATTGTTACAAAGTTTTTTTCTTTATTTACAAGTGCAGGGTATATTATAAATATTTCATTTAATAACCTCACCTGCTATAAAAGTTTCATTATTATATAATCTTTATCATAAACGCAACTCGCCTTTCACTACAAAAATGTCCCGGAATATTTTCAAATATTTAAAAATTGTTATAATAAAGTATTTCTGTTCACTCTAGACGTTGTTTTCGCAAAATATCCCTTTGAAAGTCCCCCCCCCCCCCCCCCCCCCCCCTACATCTGCGCGCTCGAAACATGTTCCTTGTCCGA
>JAMZAV010006019.1:0-34895 GCA_024449915.1 Sweltsa coloradensis | reverse complement strand
AAACTCAATGTTGCCTGCCTCACACATACCCCCCTACCCTAGACCGGTATGCTAACAACACTGCAATTACACATACTTTTTAAACTTGCTCTCATTTAAATTTGGTATAAGTTGTTGACAATCTGTTGACTGTTATACATAGTGAAAACATGAAGTGTTTTTGAAGTGTGTTTGAAATGTCTTATTTTGGTCTCAGTTGGGAGATACGGTAGAGCAAAGTTCACAGACGGGTTATTTTCCTATGCCTTGTGATCAAGTGTAATCCCAAATTTCTCCCGCGCTCGCTACTTAGGTTCCCTATTACAAAAATAAAATTACAATTCATTGCAAGGTCCACTAAGCCTAAAACATAACTGTTGTGACAGAACAGAGCCTACTTTAGATGACTCTCACAAAACACCTAGTATCAACAAAATTACAAAAATACTTAGGGCGCATTCCGATATTCGCTCCAGTCGCTACGGCCGTAGCGTCTATGGGGCGCAGTGGAGCGTATGATTATGCTCCTACTTACGGAACGGGTGTAGCGTTTAAAACATGGCTGACCGTGAAGTTATCAGATTGCTTAATTATAAGAATGCTTAATTAATGGTTATTTCATTGATTCTTTTATCAACAATTGTTTCCAATCCTAAAACTTGGAGAACTTCTTGACTACGCAGACATCCTAAAAGTTTACGTGCTATTTTCAGCAGTCTTTTCGTAAATCTTCAGTTGCCGCCATCTTGATTTACCCCCACTCCACGGAACGCTCCTAGTGCCGGGCCAAAAACCTCCAAAGCGTTTGGAGCGCGCTGAGAACGCTCCAGTAGCGAATATCGGAATGGGTGGAGCGCGGCTACTGCGCTACGTAGCGAATATCGGAATGCGCCCTTATTAGGCCCATATTAGACAGTCTACATCACATTATCATTTATCAGTGCTATAGACGTAATACCAAATCATGATCATTATCCATTGGTTTCCTGCTTCTGGCAGGGTCAGCTTGGGTTTAGCAACCAACCAAACTTTATAAAATACCTAGCTATAGGCCTAAGAAAATAAGAACACATAGGCCTATAGAGAAAATTGTTTTTGTTGTTTCTTAATGTCATTTATCAAAAAACACTAACATTGGTGAAATTGATTACCTGTAGGTAGCCTAGGATGAAAAATAAAAATCAATCCAGAAATTAAAAAATCATCTTCATGTTACCTATATTGTTCTAAAGTGTTTAATGTTTAGATTGTAGTTAAGCCAGAAGGGTTGACAAGTTGGGAAAGCATAGATAACATAAAGTCCAGCCTGAAGGGCTGGGGGCGACAAAACTTTTCACCGGCTGATGAAAACTGCAGCTAATTTAAAGTTGTTTGTTACCTTTTTAAAATCAACGACGCGTTTCGTCCTTCTGGGACTCGTCAGGCGGACGGTGGCCACTAAAAATCAGCTTTACTAAAGAGTACAAACAAAACTCACAACTCATAACCAAACCAGTGTGGTAGGACCACGCAAGAAGTAAATTCTGCATGCATGTTGTCATCATCAGAAAGGTAAGGCCTACTTCACACACCATTCATACTGAGCCACTCTGTCAGCACAACCGGTAAGGGAGCTTCCTCCAACTCTAGTGCTCGGGAGACAAAAATCCATGACTCACCACTCACCCTGGATTTTTTGACTGATTTAATGAAGAGTATGTTGTGTCTTTAATAGAATAACAGAACATAAAGCAGTGACTGTACTTCCACCGCAGCCAAATGAAATATTAACCGTTGATGGCTCACCTGGTACAGCTCAAGAATATGGATTGTCATCCCCATCTCCGCGGTCTTGGTCGATGAAACAGCCGCTGCTGCGTAGACCCGACTGCCGTACGGCAGATTGGTTCTCGCAAGTAGAGCGGCATAGCCGGACAGCGATGTCTTGAACGTGGGGTCCAAGAGGAGCCACGTCTGCCTTCCGTCTCGACCTCGGTTGACATTCTAACAGACAAACACAAGCATTCGAGGAGACACTCGGGATAAGCTATGAGTGCTTGCACAGTACGAGTTACAGTTGGAGGCAAAGTAAATCAAGCTGATAACTTTAAAAAGTCCTTCTGAAGAAGATTAGCAACGAGGTAAAATAAACTATAAGGTTCTTCCGAATTATCTGGCTAACTAGAAAACACATGATGACATGAATGTCAATTGTTCGCATATGAAAAGAAGAAGATATATTGATTCTGGCACTATCCGCGTATGAAATCGAGTCCAGCTTGATTGATTGATATTTCCAACTTAGTCTAAATATGCTGGTCTCTAGTTGGTCATTGTTCCCTCGTCTGGCTTGGTCTGCTTTAAATTTAATGTCCCCCACTGAAAATCATTTAGGGCCTAGATGTGACTGAGCGGGTAGACTTTAAATATAAATTTATCTAGGCCCTATTTATTTTATGTGATGCTCTTCAATACAGTTTGTCAACTGCTTAATGCACATAGGCCTAGTTGTTTCTCATCAGTCATCATCAGTGCTTCATTTGAGGATGGACATACGTGAACACCTTGTAAAGCTTTCAAATGTCAATATGTGCGAGTGATGTAGGTACGTACTATAGGATGATGTAGTAGGTCTACTAGTATTTGTAAAAATGCAATTTATGAGTTGGAAAGATAATTTCCCTAACCAAATGTTCTTGCCAATGAAAAGAATTTTCCATGATCTCGGCCATCATTTTTCATTTCAGAAAACGAGAAACCGTGTGACTTTCTCTTCCTACCCGAAGAAGAATGACGGGCATCTACCCACTTAGGCCTAGGCCTATTATTTTAGAAACCAACAGTTCTGTCTACAATTGAAATTTGTAACCTGTAGATATCATTCAATTAAAAAACTAGAATAACTAGGTCAGATCACAAGAGTACCGGACTAATTAGTAACTAGGGTAAATCACTAAATACATTCCATTCTTGGTTGAAGAATTGCAGTAGGTAGGCCTACCTACTATGGGGGCCTACTAAAGAAAGAAGTCAAAGCAACTAAGGAATTATAACAACTTTAAAAAACTAAAAAACATCAATTAGGCCTAGGCCTTTAATTTTAATATTAGGAGTTAGATCAAGATTCCAACCTTCTTTATTAAGACTTAAATGCCTATGTGCTAACACGGAGGTTACCAGTGTTGTGGAGTACCTAGGTACTTGTATCTAGATACTGTATCTAGATACATTTTGTGTACCTTTACCTATACCTAGATACTTATAATTTATTGTACCTGTATCTGTATCTCAATCCTTTTACAATGTATCTATAGCTTTTAAAGATACATAGGTAAAAAGGTACTTTTTCAAGTGTATTTAATCTTTAAAATTGGAGAAGGATCTAACAAGGAGGACACCGAGGACGAAAACGAGACGTTTTTCCGTTTTTTGAATGAGCCCAGCGGTTCTTAATGTATCCCTCAACAACAGCATTGCTACAAGTCAGATGGAAACTTTGTCATATCTTCAAGATAAAAGTAAATATATAAACTCCCTTCACAAATATCATATACTTAAACATATTTTTCTTGCGTACAATTACGATTTTGCCATCCTCAGCCCCTGTTTAAAGGGCATTTAGTACAGGCGGGCAAATTCTAACTCCACGTAGAATTAAGAATCAACAATCAACATTTTGTACCTACCTAACTTAACATTCCTATATAGCCTATAATATGTAAATATGTTGTGAACTTGTGCATGTGTGAATAAATTGTGTGAATTAATTTAAATAAAATTAATTAGGTTCTGAAAACTTGCAGAACAATTTAATTATTGAAACAAATAATATTGAGCCCACTTTAAATCGAAGCCTAGCTGCATATTCATATGAGAGAGACTTCCATTTGCTTAAAAATCACAAGTTTTGACAAAGTGTATAAATAATTAGGCCTATGTATGAAGCCTATAGTACATATAAAATATGGAAAACATTAAACCACAAATTATAAGTAAATGAGGTAAGGATTAAAATCACATTCACAAAAAAACCTAAACGGAAACCTTGTTGAATACAAGGAATACTGGCAGTACAGTGTTAGGTTTCAATAGTTAAATTTTTTAACATATTTTCACTAATGACCTCCGGTCAACCTATTCCTGGATAATAATCATATGAACACATAGTTCCGTTTTAAAAAGTACCTTGTATCTACAGATACTTTTTGTAAGTATCTTGTATCTTTACCTAGATACATTTAAAAAAATGTATCTTTACCTGTATCTAGATACCTTTCAACCAAAATATCTTTACCTATCCCTAGATACTTCAAAAAAGTATCTTACCCAACACTGGAGGTTACCTTTATATAGGTACTAGTAAAATGTGTGGGCCTACTGTACGCTAAGCTTTGGAGTGTTTGTTGTTTGGACTTTGGACAGATTAATACTTAGGCCTATATGTAGGCCTACTGTTAAGTTAATAAACAAAAGTTAAATTTAATAAGTTTAATTTCATACTTGATCAAAATATGACATTGTTTGCCAGTCGTGCGTGAAAAGAATCTCCAACACTTGATCTTTAAATATCGCTTGATAAGATCGCAAATTGCGCCAACGTGATGAATCGATGCAAGAAACGTAAAATCCTCGTTGAGTAACACCACAAAATATTGCGTAAAGTTGCTCTCTGTTTGTAAACTTTTCACTACTGTAGATAAAGTTGATATGCTTGATACCCCACACGTTTCCGATCTTCGCGACAAGATTCACATTTATCAGGTTGTCGTCGGAACCAAAGACTTTGACACTGAGCTGAGTTAAACATAGAAGAAATATGAAGCACATTGTTAGAAAAAGCTAATCTTTGGAATATTCAGGAAGCAAACTCTACAAATGGTTTTCAGTTTATGACTGCCTACTTACAATCCATTACCGGTACAATCCCAACCACCTCACAACTTCTTAAAAAAACACAACTTTGCAATGACTCAAAAGTCAGGCCTTCAATCATATCAAAGATCTCACCCACTTATTATCTCACTGGCATTTCCTGGATGGATGTCGCTCGTTAATTTATTGCAAGGTAGCTAGAACGCCAACTTATGAATAAATTATTATGTTGGTTCTGTCATGGATCCAATTAACTCCCAACAGGTAGGCCTACTTGAGAAAGCTGACAAGTGGGAGTAGGTACTCGTCAATAAAGAAACTTCTTACAAGACTACACTACACACTCAGTTAATTAATAGACATAATTGGTTGCGTTACAGTTGCACATTTGCACATCACACACACTGCCATTCTACCGGTAAACCCTAACTTCAACATAGACTAGCCCTATAACCTAGAAAGTTCTAGGCCCATGTTGCATCCTTGTTGGAATGATATCTTGTCAGAGGCCTAAAAGATAAGGAACATAACATCTTGCCTCATTAAATTATTGATTATGTGTGGAAATAATCCAGTCTGATATAGCTAGATGTACAGATAATGCATACGCCTCTAGGGCCTAATGAATATACCGAAATGCAGACATCTAGCCTACCTACCGGTACTTGGGTCATATGAAAAGGCAGGCCTAATGCTTTCATTTTTATGTTGATATAGGCCTACGGGTACTTTTTCGGATGGGACGGGCCAACGTTGGAAAAGTAGGTTAGGGGTGGGGGGGGGGGGGGGGGGCGAAGCTCGTATGTTTTACAATATTATCATTACCGGTACTTAGGGCTATTATTATTTTTATTATATTAAAACATACGTGTTTTGCGTCCCCCCCTCTCCCCCACCCCTAACCTACTTTTCCAACGTTGGCCCGTTCCATCCGAAAAAGTAGGTACCGATATAGGGCCTACCTAGGCCTATGACACTTTATTATAGGTAGGGCCTAGGCCTAGCCCCTAGGGCCATTGAATAACCACCCAAGGGATTGGAAACACAAAGCTAGGGCAAAGACCTAGGCCTACCTAGGCCTAGTTATTTTAGTTTACTAGGGCCTACCTGCCCCATGACGAAACAGGTTGGCCAGTGAAGGGTTATGGACATGCCCTTACCATATTTAGCTTAATGTCTACCCAGGCACGGACTGGCAGGGGGTGCTGGGGTGCGATCGCACCCCGGGCTTTTGACATTCCGGGCCCCTGGAACATTTGTAGGCCTACACACTAGGCCTACACTTTCAGTTTCAGACAAAATATATATGATTGTATATTTGTTTACTGCGAAAAAGAGTCGCCGAACAAATACATTAGATAATATTAACGATGACTCAAGGGGTGCCTTAGGCGGCTCTTCAAGAGAGAATGGTTTTTCAGTGTTCTCACTTTTCAGTTTTCATTAGGAACTAGTGACTATCATCTATAGCTAATTGACTTTCTCGCCGCCGCGCTACGAGAAGAAATTTTGATGTGATTGCAAGTATTTTGGTTTTGGTTTGCCAGTTCCAACTAGCAATTGGATGGCGTTGGGTGGGGGGGGGGGGGGGGGCAGCCGGCGCCGGCGGGGGGATATAGAAGTAGTACCGTGAGTCGTCTCATTACAGGTTACAGCTTACGCTTACACATTATTATAGGGTACACACAACTACGTCACAAATCGAGGGGAATGAGGGGTATTCTCCGTTTTGAGCCCAACTGGTGGACAAGCAACCATCGGTTCGCAAGTGGACGTCTGCTGAACGTCGCACAACTTATCACGCTCTAACTTTTATCCTATTCATTATTTGGGAAAAACTTAAGAGGAATAATATTTAGCAAATATATCATTCCTTCTAATAGCGATTACTTTGAATTTTTACACGGCCGTTAACTTGTTATTTCGATGTACATATTAAAATAAAATTTAAGACTTTTACTTGTTTTTTATGAAATTTAATAAAACAACTTCAATTGACAAAAATCTAGTGATCGGATTTTGACAAAACCCGCTTTCAAAAAAATTCATCGGACTGTTTTAGACAAGAAATAGATAAACTTTCTAGATAGAAAGTGCACAGAACGAAAATTTATAGCATAGGGTAAAAACGCATGGTATGTTTTTCATCTAAAATACGCGCTTTTGACGTGCGGATGAGCCGTGAAAAACTGCACGCTATGCTGTAAAATTTCGTTCTGTGCTTTTTCTATCGAGAAAGTTTATTTAGTTCTTGTCTAATTAGTTAGATGCATATTTAGAGAGAATTCTTTTTGAAATCCGATCAGTAGTTTTGTGTCAATTGAAGTTGAAAAAACTTAAAGATGTTGATAATTTTATGATTTATAAATAAATAAATAAATAATAAATTGTATTTAGAGTCTACCCACTCAGTTATATAACTGATTTTCAGTGGGGGACTTTAAATCAAAGCGACTAAGCCAACCCTGTAGGCCCCGACGCAATCGGCGAATGAGCGATAATGCGTACATTGTTATAACAAGCTAAACGGTTTCTCTAAACAAAATCGAAATAATCGCTATTAGAAGAAATGATATGTTTACTAAATATTATTCCTCTTAAGTTTTCTCCAAATAATGAATAGTATAAAAGTTAGAGCGTGATATTTGTTGAGCCGTTCATCAGGCGTCAACTGTGCGAAATGAGGATGCTTGTCCATCAGTAAGATCCGCGCCGAGCTGTGACGTCACGTGTGTGTTCCCTATTGGAAAGTTATGCATGATTCAATCAAAATGTCCAGTATACACTCATCCCCCAAGCTCGCATTTTGCGAGTATGTCAATTTGGTACTTGCGAGTTACATTATTGGATACAATATAATTTTCGCGAGATTTGAATTGCGAGCTCAGGTAGGCCTAGTGTTTAGGCTACTTAGTTGGCGCCTGTTAATCGCGTCCTAAAATAGCGTTTAAGCCATAAAATATAACGAACCACCACAAAAAAAATTCGACTTCGGCGAAATTGCCTCCGGCGGCTGGGCTTTGCCCCAGACCCCTGCTTTGCTACGCGACCTCAAACGGGCCTACTAAATGCCAGCATCCCGGGCCCTTTTCGACTCAGTCCGCGCCTGGACTGCGATTCTATAACTCTGACGGAGTTGGACCCGGGCGTTTCCAACGGTAATCGTCTTGTTGTAAGTGATCGACACACAGTTGAGGTCGATATCGTTGCGATATAATCCGTGACATAGAGTCCGACTCGGTTATATTGTATAAAATGGTGGATGATTAAGCCTTGGCCTACACGTAAACACAACCAGATTATTAACTTTCTCAAACGAATAACAATAGTTTGCTCAAAGAATACCTACCTCTAGTAAGGGGCCTACCCCTGAGAGTCCCAAACGTTCCCTTTTTTTCATAAAATTATACCATTTAAATCCAATTCTCCCCGATTGGAAATAATACACACATCTATGTCATTTCGAATATTTGACAGCTGACTGTGAATCATTTGTTCACATTTGACCGTCCACTGCCATGTAAATCATACCTTTCGACCTCGACGGAGTCGGTCCCGTGACAGAGTTGAGCCCGTGCCCTGGCCCTGGGTCTACCTACACATGGTTGACATAAATGAACATTGGACTAGCCTAGGCCCTAGGCTAGGCCTAGCCTAGCCTACAGGAACCGGCACTTCTATACCTGGGGGGGTCCAACTTTCAACAACGATTTTTTGCAACGTTTTCAAAAAAAATACTCTACCTACCAAACCTTTAACGTTGCTATTTTAAATATGAAGTACTTTAAACGACAAAGACTTTCGTTTAAAATAGCGACGTTAAAGGTTTGAAGTTTTTGTTGTTAATTTAACAGCAAAAAATCGTTGTTGAAAAGTTGGACCCCCCCAGGTATAAAGTGCCCAGGAACCTAGAACCTAGGCCTAGGTCTAGCCTGATTGTTTCCAATTGATGTGGCTTGCATTTTTGGATCCTGGATCCTGTCTAATATGAATAGGCGATCAGATGGGTTTCACAGGTCTAGATTCTGCCACAATATGAAGTAGGCCCTAACCAATAAGAGAAGCAAGACGATCGTGAAATTAATGGTTAGGTGTGATAGTTGTGACAGCTGGGACTTGGCCCTACGCCATGTTGATGACGTAGGGGTAGAGTCGAGTAGGCTGTGGAACCAGGCTGGACAGAATATGGGAAGGCAGTGGTTCTAGAGAGGTGGGCGTGAATATGGCAGTTGGCTAGAGGTGTGTGAGTATGGACTACAGAATAAATTATGTTATCACGTAAAATAAGGCCTATGTGTTCCTTTTTTAAAAATTTAAACGTCCAGTGTAATTTCCTGAACATAAGACATGGTGTCAGAAGTAATCGAACCAGCTCTCATTGATAAGTAAGTAGGCCTAAGTCATATTATCAAACTCACGAAATTCTAGGCTAGGGCCTAGGCCCTAAGGCTCACAAAAATGGCGAATCCTTCAAGCCACCCCAAGAAATGTCTTTTGAAGGCAATGTGGCACAAAAACTGGCGCAAATGGATACAAAATTCAAGCTATACCTGAAAGCCACTGGAGGTGATAAAGATAAAGATGAATCGGTGAAAGTATCCAAATTACTATGCCTAATCGGGGACGAGGGTGGTTGAAATTTACAACACATTTACCTACGAAACCGAGGGGGACAAGGAACAAGCTTGAACCCGAAATGAATAAATTTGAACTTTACTGTGAACAAGAAAGAACATAGTCTATGAACGCTTTAAATTTTTTTTCAATTATTCAAAAACAAGGCCAGACATTTGAACAGTTTCTATTAGAACTCAGAATGGCCCAGTGCTTCATGTGAATTTGAGGAACAACAAGAAAGCCTAATTAGGGACAGGATCGTCTTGGGCATAAGTGACAAGAACACCCAGGAACGCCTGCTAAGGGAACCGAGTCTAACCTGAACAAAGCCGCAGATCACTGCAGGGCTACGGAAGAGAGTCAACGTAAAGCGAAAAGCTGTCCAAGGACAACCAGTGGCCATCGATGCCGTCCACATTGATAAGAAGCAAGCTAAGTGGAGCAAAAAACAAGTTTAGAAAATAAGCAAACTGACCGAGCCTACCGTGACGAAGCCTCGTCTGAAAATACACTTGCCGTAAGTGTGGATACGAACACAAGGCCTACCGATGTCCAGCATTTGGGAAAAACCTGTGCCATGTGTGGCAAGAAAAACCATTTCGCGAAAGGATGCCCTACACGTAAAACAAAGAAGGTACGGTACCACACCACTGCAAGAAGATGAACCAGGGATGCTACCCAAGACTCGTCAGCTGATTCTGAGGAAGAAGAGGATCCTCACAACCAACTGAATGAACTCTACATTAGCTCTGTTGAGCAAACAAGCAGGTGTAGGCCAAGCCCTAAAGTAATGACAGGTCGTGGACTGAAACCATAATGGTAGAGTCTTACCCCTATCACCTTTAAAATTAGATAGTGGCGCCGAAATAAGCGTGATGCCAACCATTTGTTCTGAGCAATTGAACATTAAACAGGCAGGTATAAGAAAACAAGTTCAATACTGGTAGCCTTTGGCAGTGAACAGTTTCAAAAGGGGAAACCTGAGGGTTTCCATAACCCTAAATTGTAAAACCAAAAAAGGTATATGTTCACAAATTGAATTTGTTGTTGGTTAATGTTAAGTCTTGCCCACTTTTAGGATTAAATGCATGTGTCAAACTGGATCTGATTAAGCAAAATAGATAAAATTGAGGTAGAAAATTCCAAACAAAATGTGATTGAAACCTACAAGGATGTGTTTGATGGAATAGGTTGCGATGCCTATAACCAAACAACTCGAGGTCAAAGAAGGTGCAATTCCTGTAATTCACGCTTGTAAGCGTGTTCCTCTTAGTTTACATTCTAAACTAAAAGAACTCTTGATGACTTAGAATCCAAATCAATCATACAAAAAGTTAACAAACCCACAAGATGGGTTCACCGACTATGATAGTGGAAAAACCCGATGGAAAATTGAGATTATGTCTGGACCCAAGTGACCTTTGAATAAGAGTATTAAACGTGAACACTATCTGATTCCTCGCGCTGAGGATTTAATTAATAATCTCCAGGCAAGGTAGTATTTTCGGTACTTGACATGAAACAGGGATTTTTTCAAATCCCCTTGACAGAGGAAAGTGCAGATCTCTGCACTTTCAACTCACCCCTTTGGTAGATTTTAGATTCATGCGTCTCCCCTTTGGCCTTTGTTCGGCCCCAGAAGTGTTTCAAAAAAACTTTCATGCAACTATTTGGAGACATTGAGGGTATTGAAATATATTTGGATGATCTCATTGTAGCAGGTCGCACAGTTCAAGAGCACGACATGATCCTGGCCAAGGTTACTGGAACGGGCTAGGGTTCTTAATGTTAAATTTAATGAGGAAAAATTCCAATTTCGAGTCCCAACAGTGTCCTAGGGTGGGCAGAATAATAAGTGCTTCAGGAGTAATCAGCTAATCCCAACAACATAAAAAACCCATCCTTAATATGCCTACCCCTGCCAATAAAACAGACTTATTGAGACTGCTGGGCATGACGAAATACCTGTGCCAGTATATTCCCCATTTATCACAAATCACTGCCCCCTTGCGTGATCTGACAAAAAATGACACATTGTGGCAATGGCATCCAGAACATGATGCCGCTTTTGATAAAATCAAACAGTCATTAATAAATCCTCCTGTTCTGGGCATTTATGACAGTACCAAACCACTCGTGTTACAAGCTGACGCTTCACAGTCAGGCCTGGGGGCCTGCCTTATGTAAGGTGGGCAGCCTTGGCATATGCATCCCGAAGCCTAACACCCTCAGAGGTGCGTTACTGTCAGATAGAAAAGGAACTTCTCTCTATTGTGTTCGGTGTAGAGAAGTTCCACCAGTATACTTATGGCAGGCCAGTCAATGTACATACCGACCACAAACCCCTAGTAACAATTTGTGACAAAAGCATAGACAAGACGTTTTGCCAGACTACAACGAATGCTGCTCAGACTATTAAAATAAAAACTTGCATGTTACATATGTACCCGAGAAGTTGCTTCATGCTGCAGATACCCTATCACGTGCCTATTTGACTGACCCAGTCAGTGATGATCCCACCCTAACATGTGTAGTTCACTCTATTGTAAAACATCTGCCAATGTCTGAAGCCCGGAAAAAAAGAGTTTAAACAGGCAACTATGCAAGACACGACTTTACAAACGCTGACTTCATATCATCAAAATGGGTGGCCCAAATACAAGTCACAAGTTGATGACAATACCAAATACTATTGGAACCTGAAGGACGACATTCACACAACGGAAGGATTAGTCTTCCTTCGGGGACAGACTGGTTGTGCCACAGAGTTTAAGACCCTTTTATTATCACTGATTCATGAGGGACACTCTGGCATCGAGCGTAGCAAAATGCGTGCTCGTAAAACTCTATTCTGGCCGCAGATGACTGTTGACATTGAGGATTATGTTAAACAAGTGTAAAACGTGTTTAAAGTTCCGTAAGACTCAAGGAAAGAGCCTATGATTGGTCATGCTATACCTGACCGTCCTTGGGAAAGATTAGCAACAGATATCCTTGAATTGGGAACAAAATTTACTTAGTTTTTGATGGACTATTATAGCAAGTGGCTGGAGCTCATACAGATAAAATCCAAAACAGCATCAGAGGTAATCAACACACTTCAGTCTCTCTTCGCACGCTTGGGTATCCCGGACACCCTAGTCTCGGATAATATGCCATTTGCCAGCCGGGAATTTAAATCCTTTGCCAAAGAATTGGGATTTTGAATCCGTTACAAAATAGCCCTACATATCCACAATTCCAAGGCCTAGCTGAGCGAGCCGTATCAATGGTAAAAGACATGTTACGGAAAGCACAAGAGGAAAACAGAAGTGTCTATGAGGCACTCATGGAATATCGTAGTACACCAGTAAAGGGATTGGGATTAAGCCCTTATGAAATATTGTTTAACAGAAACATGAAAACAAAGATACCTAAACTGCTCAAAACTCTTAGAGCCTGTTCTTCAAACAGGTATCAAGGACAAACTTACTGTGCGTCAGGCAGTACAGAAACACTACTATGATAAAGGACATGGTGTGCGAGAACAAACCTTGCTGACAAAAGGTGAAAATATTCTAGTTCAAAGGAACAAAACCTGGGAACCGGCACAAGTAGTAGCCCTACACCCAACACCACGGTCATAACATAATCAAAAATTCAAACAATACCGTACTGAGACGTAACAGAGGAGTCCTTGCCCCGAGTCACTACCCCCCCAATGTTTTCAAATCCAGAGTTGTTAGCCTATGAAACAGTCAAAGACAACCCGCAACAAGGACCCATGTCTCCTGTGAAAGAAAACCCAAAAAGGCAAGTGGCCCCTGTTCCAAAACCCCATCCAACGATAACCAATCCTACTATCTCGGCTAGCACAAGCTGCACCCGCAGTGGCAGGAATGTTAAACGTCCGCAAAGATATCAAAACTAATGCAACCCAGCATCTGTATGTTTTGAAGAGTAAATTTAAATTGTTTTGGTAAATCAATGAACTGCATAAATGCCATTATTTCCATATCTATGTATGTTATTGTTAATAATATGTATGGTTATAATCGACGTTATACTATATATTTATATATCTGGTTATGTTAAACGCCAGTTGATACTGGTGAGTGTTTTTGGGAAAAACTTAGGTGGTGAGATGTGATAGTTACATTCTGTTAAATTTAGGAGGAAATTTAAATTGTTTTGTTAAATCAATTGAACTGCATAAAGGCCATTATATCCATACCTAGGTATGTTATTGTTAATAATATGTATGGTTATAATCGACGTTATATTATATATTTATATATCTGGTTATGTTAAACGCCAGTTGATACTGGTGAGTGTTTTTGGAAAAAACTTAAGTGGTGAGATGTGATAGTTGTGACAGCTGGGACTTGGCCCTACGCCATGTTGATGACGTAGGGGTAGAGTCGAGTAGGCTGTGGAACCAGGCTGGACAGAATATGGGAAGGCAGTGGTTCTAGAGAGGTGGGCGTGAATATGGCAGTTGGCTAGAGGTGTGTGTGAGTATGGACTACAGAATAAATTATGTTATCACGTTTCAATAAGGCCTATGTGTTCCTTTATTTAATAATTACGTCCAGTGTAAGTCCTGAACATAAGACAAGGATCCCTGTTGCCGGGACCAGAGGGCTAGCCTAGCTAGCCCTAGCCTAAGCATATTTGGGGAAACTTTAAGGTGAATGTTGGCGGCTAGGCCTAGTTATTACTTGTTGCAAAAGAAAAGTGTAAATTGTTTACCTTGTTCTCTGCTGAGACATGAAAAAAATCGCACACGCCGACCAACGCCGACGGAGCACATGGCGGCTTCTTTGCCGCTTGTTGTTGTTGTTGCATCATCTAACAAGGCTGTGATTTGTGTGTGACTGTGAGTACTCAAGGCGGTGGTTTCGTTTTTCATCATGTTTTTGTTTTCATATTAATGGCGGAAATAAAGTTTACATTCAGAATCTACTAGGTAACAGTTTTGTTTGTATTGCTAAAGCCCAGAGAGAAGTGCATAATAAAGACGTGATATTGAATTCGAGTAAAATCCAAATTATCTAGTTATCAATTACAAGTGCTTCAATTACCCGTGTCACTATGGAAGAAGAAACGAATGAAAACATTGACAATGACTTAAATGCCATTATGACCAGATTTTTCAATTTTCGGATGGTAAGTTGGAGTGGTTGGAACGCTTAAATAAAATAAGAATTGGATACTGGATACTGGATTTTCTCATGCCTGTAAAAACATGGGATTCCGTGTAGACTGCAGAACAGAAGGAGGTTGAGGGATCGTGCACCGGCTAGGCCTAGGGCTAGGAGGGCTGTTTAGTTTAATTTTGTTTATTTATATTTGCGACTTGACTTGACTTGACTTTTCTGTATGGTTTTGTCAAGTGCGAATGTTTTAAATTATGATTTGCTGCAGAATCAGAGGTGTAGAAATAGGGGTTGCAGTTGCAGTTGCTCCCGGGCCCTGAGAGATTGAGGGCCCCTGTCAAGGGAGCCCACGGCAAGAGGGGGGGGGGGCAAGGAAGTCCATCGAGCAGCCTTGCTCTGGCCTTTGAAATTCTAGCTAGGCTACTCCCCCCGGTTATTTCTCTATGGCTACTCCACTGTGCAGAATATAGGCCTAAATAAATCTGGGATTTTTTTTTGGGGGGGGGGGTCTTCCGGCCTGGATACTGTGGCGTGCTGATGTATTTCGCAGCTTGTGTCGATGAGTTCCAAAGTGTATCGGATTAGTATATATTAGTAGTTTTAGGGCGCTTTAACCGCTTTAACAGCTAACATTATTCGCGCCTCCAAGATGAAACAATTTCTATAAATATGAGTTACCAGTACCACCGTGTACACATCATTCCAAGCTTGGTGGAACGTAAGGGGAGACGCAGGGGGACAAGGGGTGGACAGGCCTCCACAAGCGTAAGGGGAGGGCATTGGTTCCCCCACGTTGTGGTCGTCGCCGTCGGGGAGGTAGTCAAAGGGAAGGGGAAAAGCCGAAAAGTTCCCTCGGTTATTCATTTCCATCAATTCGCCGGAAGAGGGGGAAATGAAATGTCCTACTCTTGCGAGAATCGAACTTATCCATGAGATGTGTTTAGTTGCCAATCAGCGGACTCATTTCAAATACTGATCGCTGATTGGTTGTTATTCGCTCATCGATGGCGTTGGCGTCGACTAGGTCTGGACCAAGGGGGTAGGATTTGACCCAGGGTTTTCCTCTGCCAACCGTATACAAGCCGAGAAAAGAGGCAAAGTCTATGTGCTAGTAGGTCAAGTAGGGGAGTATTTGGGCCTAGGACTAATCCCCAAAACTAGAGGCGAGCTCTGGCAGGCATCGTAGGCGACCTCTCCCTCCATTCTTGACGATCGACCCCGACAACGACGACAATTACAAAACGAACTATGATAAAGACGACGACGACGAAGTGAACCCCCTCCCCTCACTCCTCCAAGTCCCCGTGTTTGTGGCTGGTTCTGACCAGCATGGTATATCCTCCCCACATCCCCTACGGTAGGCCTACATTAGGTATGCAACGCTGACGGAGTGTGACCGTGTCTGTGTGGTTAGTCTGCTTATAAAGAATCGGACTAAATTGATTGTGTTTATGTTTGTGTTGGTCAGCGCTACTTCGAGGACCGCAAGAGACTGCGGGAGAAGGAGGGGATAGTCCTGGCTCTACAGGAGCAGATCCGTCTCAGCCGGGAGGCGGAGGGGAATGAGAAGAGGAAGGCGGGCGAGTACGAGCGAGCTCTGAAACAGCAGCAGGACATCGTTGACAACTTCCTAGGAGTCAAAGAGGAGAACGTCGCGCTCGGCACAGAGGTCAAACAGCTCAAGGGTGACAAGGCCGACCTGATTGCGGTAAGATCGGTTGATCCTCTCATCACTCATCAGTGCTGTAGGCATAGATATCCCATATAGTTGGCTAGATTAGCAGTCAGCGGTCCACTTCCGGGACAATTGGAAGCCATCTTGAATGGGTGAGTTTGCATGTTAATTAGATGGGAGCGATTAATCGAAAAAATATTTTTAAAGATGACCGTCAGTTTGACAGGTGAGCATATTAGACTTTAACACCAAATGATTTCTAAATTCCCTTAAATGCAATAACTTTGCATTGTTTCTTTTTGTTCAATACCATGCTGCACAAGCTATAACCATATCAAACAATCCAGTGAAATACTTTATTGCATTAAAAAAGCAAAAATTAAAACGCCAAACCGCCATTTTGAATGGGTGGGATTGACGCTTCAATTTGGTATGCTCGCGCCTGTACGGAGGTATTGGAGACTGCTAATCTAGCCTATACCTTAGGACGTGTTAAGATATCTATGGTTGTAGGTACCCATATGGCGTATGCCCAAAAAGTGTATTATACCTAAACATAATATATTCGAGGTATACGCCTATATGCTGTTAATCTATTGGTACAAATAAGGAAATCCGCGGTGGCCCAGGACGTTGGTTGGAATCCCGCAAGGCATGGGCTTTTGGTAATCGTCCTTCATAGTCATCTATCACCATGAAACGGAATAGACCCACGTTGGTCCGCCACTGAAACGTAACAGACGTAAAGACTAAAAACAAGTCCCCACGTTGCCACTACTAAAACGAAACACTGAAATAACCCCCGCGTTCTAAATTACTGAAACGAAAATAGCAAAGTCTGACTACCCTACCGTAGCCCTAAAAACTTGCAATTTCACTCGATTAGTGATCTATGCACTAGTAGTTCGGAACAGACTGTACCTGTATCCTAACCTTCGAAGTATCGACCGGATTATTGGTAATTATGCACGCATAGACCCTCTCGGGGTTAGGCCTATGTTGCTCCACGGCTACGACTATGCAAATTAACCTAAGATAAGCACTCCTAACTAACTCAGGGGGAGGCCCTCTCATTCGTCGGGAAAACACAAATAAATACAGTACCCTAGCAAAACATGATAGACATAGGTGGTGACGACTGTGAACCGGTGACCTGTTGAGCACGGTTCCCCGTTTAGGAATGTACCCAACCTTACCCAGTGCGCTAGCGTTGAGCCTCGCCGCTGGAGCTCCACGTCCTCGGAACAGCTGGGCGGTCCACACGTTCTTAAAATTACCACTATGACTAAACAGGACGCTTGTGCGTCAGAAATATGTGACGAGCTGAAGGCCGTGCATTAATTGAAATGTTGAGGTTGTGAAATGACTTGGGATTGAAGGTCGTTAGCATGCCCCTGATGAATTGAAAGTGATTAATTCGGATATCAAAAAGGTTGCTTTAATGACTCTAGTTATGCAAACAAATGAATAGAAAGATGCAGTTAGTGTTGAAGCTTGGATCCAAAGCAAAGATTTGAATATTAAATTACCGTGAACATTACATAAATTGATACAATAAGTCTTACTCTAAATCGAACCAAATTTAGTACTCAACGTTATCTTGAGTTACGATACTGTAGTGAAGTGGGGTGGGACGTTGCCCTCTACTTGGCACGTTCGATGGTAGCTTATGCGCGCTGTAGGCGCCTCGGACCCTCAGGGCGAATTCCGCAGTGGCGGATTGACCTGCTTCCCATCTTGGCGTCCTGGGTGGACCTCGAAGTGTAATTGTAGAAATGTACTTACTCAGTATGTAGACAGGGTAGGCAAGATATATTCACGTTGAAATCGGTACTAATTAAGTTATGATTTGGTTGATTAGATGCCTAGCCACGACTGGACCACGTGGTGTATGAATTATAGTTCGACGTGCAAATGCCCTCAAACTCAGGGATATTCATTTAGTTGCATTAAGATTGCCACTCCCGGACTAATAAAAACTGTGAACTTTTAAATAGAATGTCCATTGTCTCGCTGGTGTCGTCGACTGCCCGGTGGCGTCGGTCGTATTGTAGCTACCACATACTGGTGGGTCGCCTAAAACACTCCCGATTTCCCGAAATGGTGTTAAATGAGTTGAATCTAAATCAAAACCGCAAAACTAGCACTTGAAACCGCTCTCTTATACGTGGAGAGGCGTGTGGTTCCATTGCCCTAAAATGCCTGGCTTCGCCTGCTTGATAGGCCGCACTCGGAAGATACTTTGGAAGCAACTTGCTCGTCTGAAGTCTTGTATCTCAGTGGACGAGGCACGGTGTGTGTTTCGTCGCAAAAACGCCCTGCTCCGCTGGCCTAGGTGATGACGTAGACCATTGTCCCTGGCCACATCTCCCCCGTTCCGATCGCTGATTGGTCGACTACTGGTGAAACCAACTATCCACTCGGCCAACTCAGGCTGCTAGCTCGCATTCCGATTGAAGCCTACCTCGTTTTGCACAGATTTAGACACACAAAATTCACCCCGTTGGTACAGCAAATAACATTGCTGACCATTAGCCACTTTTAGACTTATCGCACAAGCCTAGGCTATTTCCATATGACCTTAGCCATAACCACTAGCTTTCCTATTAGGACAAGCTTAATTTACATAGACATGTAAATTATGCAAAAATTATGTAGAACTTGAAAATTATTGATTATGTAAATTAGAAAAATATGTAACTTTTAGGTTTCAAAAATTGAAAAATAGGGACCAACATGGCCGTCCAGGGCTGTACAGTTACAACCATCCACTCATAGTCTCGAATTGCCTTTGTGCATAAATATAAGAAGTTAAGCAACATAAATCACCAATTTAGTCAAAGAACATAATTTTGTAATCACAACCAGGATGATGGTTGTGGAAAAAGATTGGAATGACCATATTGGAGTGAATTTTAAAGTAAGGATGGATGATTAAAGTTTGAGCTTGTAGTAACCAAAAGTAGAGTTTTTTTTTAAGAACGCAATGTATATCAGAATAGGAAACCATTTGTTGGCGATATCCTAAATTCACAAATAATTTATTTGTATTATTAGCTTGTGCTTTTCTCTTTCTCCAAACTGCAATTCATATTTTTAAACCCCCACATTAAAAAAAAAATAAAAAATCTAGACAATATTGGTGATACTCTTAACCTGACTGTTACCCCATGAATGTCAGTTCATTCTACTCGCTCTTCAAATAGTAGGCCTACTGCATCCTCACGAGGTTTATAATTAATCAATATTAATGCTTCTAAAAAAGATGCCCATGCATAATTAAATGTAAAATCATAATATTGTTTTAGTGGTTCTATCCCATTCCTATTTGTATGTCCCACATTTCAAGCTGTTCCGTTTGGTTCCAGAAAATGGAGGCGAACGACGAATCCTGGCAGCGGTCCGTAGAAAACCACATTCAAGCTCACAAGAAGGAAGTAGAGGATTTGAAAGTGTTGACAGAAAGAAAAGGTAATTCGAACAATTAATTTGAATATTAGTTACCTAGTTGTTTACCATACATCATTAGAACAGTTAGGCCTAGGTACTATTAAATGATTCTGCAGGTACCTAGGCCTATCTATATTGTATTTAAACCCCTTCCAAAACATAATTAACATGTTTCTGATATAATTGCCTGTGGTACTGAACTGCGAGGGTGATCTGCCACACACCCCAGTCCATAATGTGTCGGTGGAGCACCAGACAATCTTTATTAAATATAAATAAATTCATTTCGAGATGAAACGTACTACGAAGGCCTACGTGCTTGTTTTTCTACTAAATTTTCTATAATTATTGTATTGTATATTTTTTTGATAATAATTTACGTAAGTAAATAATGTCACAATTCAAATTATTAAAAGTGTTCAAATTTGAGCAGTAACTCTATACAATCTGCCTCCAAGTCTCTGCTTTCATATCTTCCTTGGCATAGACTACCCCTCTTTCTTCTTCCTTCTTCAATCCTTCTTTCATACATTCTGTTGGGCCACCATTCGTTTCGTATGTCCATACCACCATCTCAACCATAGTTCGTTAGTAACATTTGATGTTTGGCTCAATCTAGCCAATCAAAATTATTCTGTCACTTAACTTCTCTACACCCAGCATGTGCTCTTCTCTCAGGAATCTCATATCTGCCGGATGAGAGCTGATGTGAGTTTTGTCTTGTCCTCAGCCCGAGCTGCGCGCGCAGACCTGGACATGTACCGAGCCGAGTACGACATGAAACGCAAGGAGATGGAGACCAAGTTCCAGGAGCTGCAGAAGGAGAAGAGGTCAGAGCTGGAGCTGACGTCACGGATCGTAAGTCTCATGCTACTACTACAACAACAACATATTCACGGCTATGTCCCGATAGAGGTAGACACGTCGAGAATGAGCCTCCCAGCCACTCCTATCCTGCTAGAGCACACATTCCTTTCTTTCTCAACTGAACGTGGATCAATGCTAAATCACAGAAAGTTGTAACAGAAAAAACTAACAATCAGTACTATTTGCACGAAGTATACTCTTCACCACAATAAAATAGGCCTACATGTCTTCTCTGAACCGCGTGACTTAACGATTGACGCACCCTTAAATCAAATAAATTAAACTCTTCTCCTCCTCCTTCTCCTTCTCCTTCTCCTCCTTAGCACCAGAGCTACCACCTTGCACCTATGACATTCCATTCCCTGCCTAGTTGCCCAGTGAAGGTTTACTACATAGTTCCTCTCTTTCCCATTTTCCTTCCTCCAAAAGTTCCCTTCTGCTTCCAAGGAAACACAAAGTAGTGTCGCTAGACCTAGATGTCTGCATCCTGGCCACGTACTTTCTAGAGTAAACAGGCGTATCAACAAAGTAGTGTCGCTAGACCTAGATGTCTGCATCCTGGCCACGTACTTTCTAGAGTAAACAGGCGTATCAACAATTCCAATTTTATGTGCTAGAGTTGCAGGTCTTAGAGATCGTCCGAAAACTTGCTACATATTATACACGTTTTTTCCTCCTCGTGCATATTCAGTGTGTTCTTCCTCGTCAAATTCTCCCAACGTATAAATGTGAAAGAAAATGATTTATAATTGTTGAATTCAAACGGTGGGGTGTGAGTAGAAAATAGCAGTATAGCCCAGTGGCGTAACTATAGCCCTAGTTTTTTCGAGGGGGGCGAACATTTTGGCAACCTCCAAAGATCAATGGTCAGCCCAACAAGTGAAAGGGGTATGTGGGTACAGTCAATGGTGTCATCTAAAAATAATTTATACATATAGGCTCTTTCCTGGGTAAAGTACACGATTTGGAACAATGCGGGTCTGCATGAGGGGGTGGCCCCCCCAGTTGATGTGGGTCCGGGGCACCCTTCCCTGGAAAAATCTTCGATTCTAGTGTGATGTTCTGATGGAGTATTTTGACGAATTTTTTGGGGGACAATAACCTTTTAAAACGGTGTATGAAAAAAATAGTAAACTAAGAAAAATATATTGATTTATTCAATCTCAATAAATACCTACCTACCTCATGTAAAATCGAAATTGTGCCTCGCCCCCTTGTAGTTACGCCACTGGCAGCAGCCATATTTGATGAAAAGTGAAGTCCTAAACTAAGAGCAGATGAGATGTACAGAAGGTTTATGTGAGTTGTCTTGTCTGGATTAATCAATCACTATGTTCATGCCCCCGTGTCTTGTGTTTCCAGTGCGACGAGAAGCTTCGCGACATGGAGGATCACATCAACACCTCCCTCTACAACCAAGACCAGGCGCGCAAGGACTCGTCCGCCACCATCGCGATGTACAAGCAGAAGGTGATCGACCTTGAGCGCAAGCTGATGCAGGCCGAGATCGAGGCCCGCCGCAAGATGGCGCCACAGTCCGGCTACCGCTGCTACAACAACAACTACCAGCTTCCGGCCCAGCCGCTGCCGGCGACCATACTGAAGAAGACCGCCACGTATCCCTCCACGTGGCGGCCCGAGGGCGCGAAGGCGGGAAGCAACTACCCGGGGGGGGGGGCGAAGGGGAAGGGGGGGAATACTAACATACAACCGTTGGACTTTGTGGACGAGACGGGGCCAGAGGAGAACACGAAGAAGGTTACGTTTGCCGGACCCAAGAAACGAAAGCTCTACAACCCGAACGAAGACGATTTTTAGAGTGTTGGTAACAATGATTGTGCTAGAACATTGTGGACGTATCCAAGGTTCGTAGATGTCAATCATAGAAGTGTACCTATATTAGGTAATTAATCAACCATAGATTACAACTATTTAAATATATATAATTGAACATTGTATATTTTGTTTATATCTTTAATCTAGGTGACCTAAGGCCAGACTAGGGCAGCCATGTGTTTTCAAAATATGATGTTTGGATTAACCACTAAATATTAGTTTGGACTGTAATTAAAAGTAGCTCGTGTGAATAGGGGAAATGACTGTAGATTGCTGAACGTCGAATCTTATTTGGTTAGGTTAGCCTATTATAGAGAACGGGATGTTCTAGGCTTGGCATATAATTACAACTATTTAAATATATTCAGTTGAACATTGTATTTGTTTATATCTTAAATCTAGGTGACCTAAGGCCAGACTAGGGCAGCCATGTGTTTTCAAAATATGATGTTTGGATTAACCACAAAATATTAGTTTGGACTGTAATTAAAAGTAGCTCGTGTGAATAGGGGAAATGACTGTAGATTGTTGAACGTCGAATCTTATTTGGTTAGCCTATTATAGAGAACGGGATGTTCTAGGCTTGGCATAAGGGAGTGATATGTATAGGTGGACAAACAAAATAATATAAATAAGGAACAGGATGTGTTATCAATATCTTTGATGTTCTTGCCATTCTTCCTTTTCCAAAGAAGATAAAAGATAATATGTCAGTAATCAAACGTATAATACCTACCAATACCAATAGTAATTAGTGCCCTAAGCTTTGCGGTTCTGAAATTCGTTGATATTTAAAGGCATTATCAACAACATTGTTACATTTTCTTTTTTTATAGCAATGCAATTAATAGTGGTCATAATTATTGATGGACTCACATGAAAAATGATGTGAACATAATCATTATAAGTTTTCATCCCTCTGATGTGAGAAAGTGACAAGAGGAGTGTTAGCAAAAAAGAAGCACAATATTATTGTTGTGTATAATGTACAGAACTATGCATACCTAACTGTTGTCGATAACTAGTAGTAATTATTTAATCAATATTAATTGACCACTAGAAACGGTTACGAAAATATTTCTTCGTGTCGTGATAGCTATGACCAGTCTGGACTAAGCGTAGGAGCCATCAGTTTCTGTTAATATTTATTTGTAAATTTATTTCTGTTAATGTTTCTGTGTAATATTAATGAGTAGATAGATAGATAGATAGATAGATAGATAGATAATCGTCTTTATTTTCCAGGCGGGATTAAGGCCAGCTAAACCTTTTCTTCCATCCAACCTTTAAATTTAAATACATTTTCAGATTTCTAATTTGTTAATAACAATTGAGTAGTTAAGAGATTAATAATAAACCGATATTACTTAAATTAATTTAATAGTAGGGCCTAACTATTTAAACAACAAATTCAACAAGTAGACAAAATATCCTTGATGTGCTAAAAATATATAATGTAATAAATCGTGTACAGACACAAGTATAAATATTTTATTTTTATAATTACATACATCATAAGATTAAAGACCTAATTATACTATGGTTTGTGATATGATTTCAATCAATATTAACAAATGTGAATGGTAATAGAACATTGCCAAGATTATCAACTAATCGTCGTCATTAACAACATAACACGACGTTTATTTTAATATTATAAATAATGTATAGACAACACATAAACAACAATATATATGGAGTTAATACAATATAATACGTAAACAATATATTAATGCAACGAATCTGTAAACATTTACCCGACTCGAGTCATCAACTAGGCCTACAACAGTTTGTAAACATTTATATTTGATTTTAAGAATCAAATAATGTCACAAGCCATTAGTTAGCAAAAATGCTCTTAAAAGCATTGATCTTGTAATTAAAATGAATATTATTTCCATTCTCATAATTATGTAGGAGTGTATGGTTATGAAATGATTAAAAATTATGTATGATCATTAGTGTTATTTTTATTTCAATATCCAGTTGTATGACTGTTATCCCACTTGTACGGATATAAACAGATGCAGGTATTCGGAATGAAAATAAAAGTCAATTTTCGTTTTTATTATGCCCAAAAGCTAAGTTCTATATCCCTCCCCCCTGAATTTTTAAGTTTTGGGTGTGGGATCTTTTGAAGGACTTTCAGATTACAATAAAATCTAGTTATGAGAATTCAGAGGCAAGTATTTGTGGTCAAACTTATTTGCATCTTTGTTCTTATTCTTCCCAAAAGCGGTGAATTAGAATTGAAAATTATTTATAATTTTTTTGTGTTTTTATAATTTATGGTTGTTAGTGGTAAAAATTTGTTTTCACCGTAAGTACCTGCCTCTGCCCATTAGGTTTAAATAACGTATTGCGTGATAACAGCAGTCTCTAAACAAGGGGTAAGTTTTGTCACAGTAAGGAAACCAAAAGGGTACAAAAATATGCAATATATATATTAGTAGGGCAGCCTCTCTCGTTGCCACGGGTCTTGGTTCAAATCCAGGGTAAGACATGGTTCTTTTGTCGCCCAAGCACCAGAGTCTAGGAGGGAAGCCCCCTCACTGGTTGTGCTGTGTTGTGACTTTCCACCCTTCCTATCTCTAACCTTTTCTCTTAGTATGAATGAAGAGGCACCCTTGCCCAGCAACAGCAGGAGGGGCAGCTTTTCTCTTGTTGCCAAGGGTCCTGGTTCGAATCCAGGGTAAGTCATGGATTTCTTGTCTCCCGAGCACCAGAGTTGGGAGGGAAGCCCCCTTACTGTCTGTGCTGACTGTGTGCCCCAGTATGAATGGTGTGTGAAGTAACCTTGCTGATGATGACAACATGCTTGCAGAATTTACTTCTTGCGTGGCCCTACCACAGGTTTGGTTATGTGTTGTGAGTTTTGGTTGCATGTAGTTAGCTGATTTTTAGTGGCCACCATCCGCCTGAAGAGTCCCAGAAGGACGAAACGCGTCGTGGATTAAGGTAACAACTTTAAATTAGCTACAGTTGTCATCAGCAGGTGAAAAGTTTTGTCGCCCCCAGCCCTTCAGGCTGGGCTTTATGTTCTCTATGCTTTCCCAACCTGTCAACCCTTCTCCAATCTAAACTAAACTAGCCTTTTGGGCCTTTTCCAAACCAATTGAACAACCAAGTCATTTGACACCTATCACTTTCCATCTTTCTTCACCTATGGGGTCGAGATGGGCGAGCCTACTCTACACCCTCTGGTGGGTCCGTGTTTCCTTGTTCATAACAAGTGTGACCCCTTGTCCTGCTGGGGGGGCCTAGCAGGTGATGAACCTGTTAGACCCTACTCGTCTTTTCCTTCAACCTCTTCATCTGCAGCCAAGAGCTAATATAGCACGTGTACCTGTGCTATAGCCAAGAGCTTGCAATTTGTAGTCTTGTTTCCTTTCGTTTTCGAATCCCAGTCACAATTAGTAGGGCAGCCTCTCTCGTTGCCACGGGTCTTGGTTCAAATCCAGGGTAAGACATGGTTCTTTTGTCGCCCAAGCACCAGAGTCTAGGAGGGAAGCCCCCTCACTGGTTGTGCTGTGTTGTGACTTTCCACCCTTCCTATCTCTAACCTTTTCTCTTAGTATGAATGAAGAGGCACCCTTGCCCAGCAACAGCAGGAGGGGCAGCTTTTCTCTTGTTGCCAAGGGTCCTGGTTCGAATCCAGGGTAAGTCATGGATTTCTTGTCTCCCGAGCACCAGAGTTGGGAGGGAAGCCCCCTTACTGTCTGTGCTGACTGTGTGCCCCAGTATGAATGGTGTGTGAAGTAACCTTGCTGATGATGACAACATGCTTGCAGAATTTACTTCTTGCGTGGCCCTACCACAGGTTTGGTTATGTGTTGTGAGTTTTGGTTGCATGTAGTTAGCTGATTTTTAGTGGCCACCATCCGCCTGAAGAGTCCCAGAAGGACGAAACGCGTCGTGGATTAAGGTAACAACTTTAAATTAGCTACAGTTGTCATCAGCAGGTGAAAAGTTTTGTCGCCCCCAGCCCTTCAGGCTGGGCTTTATGTTCTCTATGCTTTCCCAACCTGTCAACCCTTCTCCAATTTAAACTAAACTAGCCATTTGGCCTTTTCCAAACCAATTGAACAACCAAGTCATTTGACACCTATCACTTTCCATCTTTCTTCACCTATGGGGTCGAGATGGGCGAGCCTACTCTACACCCTCTGGTGGGTCCGTGTTTCCTTGTTCATAACAAGTGTGACTCCTTGTCCTGCTGGGGGGGCCTAGCAGGTGATGAACCTGTTAGACCCTACTCGTCTTTTCCTTCAACCTCTTCATCTGCAGCCAAGAGCTAATATAGCACGTGTACCTGTGCTATAGCCAAGAGCTTGCAATTTGTAGTCTTGTTTCCTTTCGTTTTCGAATCCCAGTCACAATTAGTAGGGCAGCCTCTCTCGTTGCCACGGGTCTTGGTTCAAATCCAGGGTAAGACATGGTTCTTTTGTCGCCCAAGCACCAGAGTCTAGGAGGGAAGCCCCCTCACTGGTTGTGCTGTGTTGTGACTTTCCACCCTTCCTATCTCTAACCTTTTCTCTTAGTATGAATGAAGAGGCACCCTTGCCCAGCAACAGCAGGAGGGGCAGCTTTTCTCTTGTTGCCAAGGGTCCTGGTTCGAATCCAGGGTAAGTCATGGATTTCTTGTCTCCCGAGCACCAGAGTTGGGAGGGAAGCCCCCTTACTGTCTGTGCTGACTGTGTGCCCCAGTATGAATGGTGTGTGAAGTAACCTTGCTGATGATGACAACATGCTTGCAGAATTTACTTCTTGCGTGGCCCTACCACAGGTTTGGTTATGTGTTGTGAGTTTTGGTTGCATGTAGTTAGCTGATTTTAGTGGCCACCATCCGCCTGAAGAGTCCCAGAAGGACGAAACGCGTCGTGGATTAAGGTAACAACTTTAAATTAGCTACAGTTGTCATCAGCAGGTGAAAAGTTTTGTCGCCCCCAGCCCTTCAGGCTGGGCTTTATGTTCTCTATGCTTTCCCAACCTGTCAACCCTTCTCCAATCTAAACCGATATATATATATAGATATATATATAGATATATATGATAAAAATAAGGATCTTGGGTAAAACCGCGTCAAAAATAAGATGAACCAGGGCAGAACCTGGGTGTCCGACGTTTCGTCTGTACTACGTCAGACATTCTCAAGGTTGACTGTGACTCTACGGAGGTTGGAGTCACAGTGGCTGGCAAGACCGGTCAACTATCGGCAGGGACTACCATTGGTAGCCCGATTCTTATGCCATGCCGGGTAAACCCTTATTGGCAACATCTCATAAGTAAGGAAGCACGCATAACTTTATTAATGCTTGACTTAGTAGGATTCATGCACCCAATAAAATTCGATGGATGAGAAGGAGTACCCATAGAAGGGAGAAGGGCTGGCAAGCACGCAGCGCCCGCCTTATATAGCCTCAGCTGAAGGTGCGGGGCGGTGAGGTCATATCGTGAAAAGGTGCGGGGCGGCGATGTCATATTATTAAAATTATATTTCCTTAACTTAATTTTAATATATATCTGGGTGAAATAGCTTCTACTATCTAATCTGCCCCGATGTATCTGCCCAGTAGGTTCCAGCTGAACGAGTAGTCTATCTTGAGGTGGCCGTACTGCGGTGAGACCTGCGAGAAAGTGGTTTATTAGTATTTATGTATAAAACACTTTCAGTCTTCTTATTTTTTCAGTGTAAATTAGCTCATTTCAAGCAAACAATTCGAGTTTCGCATTTTTTCTAACAATTTCAGTATTTTTTTCATATTTTTTACCTTAATTTTTAAGGGATTTTGGATTTTGAATTAAAGCTACATTTTAAGTTAAAATGAAAATACTAGGTGCAAGCCTAAAACTAGATTTTTTAATGAAATGTTTTGCAAATTTTGGATTTTGTGTATCTCAAATACCTGCAATACTAGAGATATACCAAATTTCCGGGACAAACCAGAATTTTCTTAATTTTAGCTGTTTTTTTGCAGATGTCTATTTTCAACCTTCTCTAGAAAAGGTTAGGTACCATTCGTACCATTGGCATGGGAGAAAAATATTTATATATTAATCACCAAAAATTTAGTAAAAATATATGGGTTAAATTGAAAACCCCTATCATTTACCCGCAATTAAATTGAAAACTTGATGGCCTCGTTTGAGGACGCGGGGTCAGAGAGGGGTAAGAGTGGAGCTGATACATTTGGCGGTTGGTAAATCTAGGCAAACGATTATAAAACTTTGTATAGTAGTCAATAAGGCAAACACAATTACCTAATTTTGTGGGAAACTGAGCCAATTTCAAATTTTCAATTTTTATTAAGACAAATATTGGTCCATCTTTTTCAAACACATGTTTCTGAATGTTTCTGAAAATACTTGTACCTGGGTTACCTTATTACAATTTTGGTGTTTATTAGGGCCTAGTTAATTAATTACTAGGTTAACTAAAACTTCTCTATATGCTCTAATAGAAGGAATGTTATTTACAATAGGTAGTTATCAATTTTTCCATTATTTACTTTGAACGTGAAGTTAAAAATAAGCTTAAACAATTTACAATAATAACATGATTATAATTGAGTAAAATATATGAAAACATAAAAATCTACTTTAAAAAGGTACACATATTATATTATGCTAAAGGATGTAATATAATCATTTATTATTATAATTGATAATGAAACTAATTTGAGGTACAGCTAAAGATAAAAAAAGCTTGAGACATAAACTTTCGTAGCAAACTTTTCAAGTGATAATTCAACTCATCAGTCATCCATCACACTCTAGAGAAGAGGCGATAGATAAATGATGAAATTAAATAGTATTTTAGAGTTTTTGTAGTTGTGAAGGGAATGCTTAACAGCTGTTTAAGAGGACTCAATCCCTAGCATTCGCAATAACGAGTAACGACTGAGAACAACCTCGAGGAAACTTCCAGTCAGGATTGCCGGTCTCGACGGGATTTGAGCCCGGGACCTCCCGAATCAGAGTCTCGTATGAGCTACATACTTTGTGAGTCAACAGCAAAATCAAAGCGAATAACCATAGCCTTCTGTAATAACATGATAATTATATATTACAGTGTTTGGAAAACAAACGTTGAAGACGTAAAACTAAATTATTAATAAAATCCAAACACTATTGAAACTGTTTTCTTTCATTGCAGTAATGAGGAAACGTTTATATTTTAATTACCGCGATATTAACTTACAAAACGGAAGAATGGTGTTCATGCACTTTCATCAATTAATTAATTAAACGAATTAATTATCTAAATAGTTGATTGTAAATGATTCGAGTTAATTATAAGCCATTAGACCTTACGAATGCAATTTTCTTATGGCAAGATTGCATTATTAATGTAATGAAATAAATAGCTCTAGTAAAAGTTCCATGTAGTTGGTCAGATGAGCGAGACGAAAGTATTATTCAGTTCCTACTTGTATCGTGATTGTTAAACAGGAAACATATGAATGAATATCATTGAGTTTATGGGTTTAGAAAGACTCGGCTCTGAAGCCTATTCACAACTTCAGGTCATTTCTTATTGCACTTTGCCACCACATAAACCAGACACAGTTATTGGCAAGTCAATAATAATTTTCTGTACTATAGTGTGTTGTGTAACTTATGAAGTTATGTTTGTGTACATACTATTATATATTACATGAAAAAACAGTTATATTATAAAATTTAAACGGCTGGCACAGCTGTAAATAAATCGTAAGACATATATATAAATAAATAAATAAACATAAAAACACAAATAAACATAAATAAATAAATAAATTTTAAGGAGTGTAGGGTAATGGTAGTTACGAAGATTGATAACATGAGGAGCGCGAAGATAAGGAAAGAACTAGGAGTAGAGAGTTTAAACTTTAAGCTAGGGAAAGAAAGGCTGAGGTGGTTTGGACATATGAAGAGGATGCAGAAGGACAGGATTCCGAAGATGCAGTATGAACAAGATGCAGGAAACAGAGAAAAAGAGGGTGGTCCAGACTGAGATGGGAAGAAGTTATAGCAAAGGATTTGAAAAGGAGAAATGCAGCTTGGTAAAGGGTTAACTAGGAAAGATGTTGGGAAGAACGAAAAATATGGCAGAAACTGGTGGAGTTCCCTGAGGAAGAACAGTCTTGGGCACGTTCCCCCAAAAAAGGAACTTTGAAAAGTTAAGTTACTTCTGCCTAAAAAGGAACTGAGACGTTCCTCGTTCCTTTTCAATAAAAAAGGAACTGAAACGTTCCTCGTTCCTCAAAAGGAACTTAGTTCCTTTCACGTTCCTTATACCATCACTGATTTAAACAATAATACATGTGAAATGAGTTAATTTATCATTACTCTTATTTATTAAAGTGAGTCCCAGGCTATCTGTTGAGGGTGGCGCCATTTTTAAAAACACAAAATGTCACATAGATATTTTCATACTGCAGTTTACGATATCAGCTACTGGAATTCGACGAGATTACGACGACGAAAGGAACTTATAAAGGAACGTTAAATTCGTTCCAAGTTCCCACGAAATAGTAACTTTGACGTTACAAGTTCCTGATCTAAGAAAAGGAACGCGTTCCCACAAAAGTTCCTGAAAAAGGAACGCGTTCCCGGGAACGCGTGGTGGCGCAGAGGAAGAAAAATATGATGTGGGAGAAGCGTCAGGCATGGCTAGCCGGCTTCGATAACCCCGGGGAGGCAAGAATGTGGTGGGAACCTCCCACCCCCTACCCGACTTAGTTGGATATAGGGCTCGATATTAATTAATTTCATTTATATAATATATTGAATAGAAATTGTTCCGAAACTGAACAAAGTGGTTGTAAACAGCAATTTTTGTTCGCATTTAACACATGGATAGCTACCAGGAATTAACAGTTAACAATTCCTGGTAGCTGTCCATACCCGGTTCACATATTATCTGAATCAATTACTCAGGTGATTGCAACCTGTTGTGATAGTAACAGGATGGTAATCATGTTCAATCACGTTTTGCACTAGAAATACACAATCATTGCGTGTAAATAGTTGAGGTGGTGTGAAAATAGCTCGGGAAAACATAATACTTTCTGCAATCATCGAAGAGTGAAGATATCAAACAATATTCACACAAATTCCATGAAACTTAGATTTAAAGAGTTAAGTGAAAGTGTGGTTTTAAATTCCACTATCAGATATTAATAGTAATGACAGGTATTTCGCTTGTGAAAAAGTGATGTTCACTCACTTGCAAACACGTGAAGACCTATACGAACACACATTCAAGCACACAACCAGAAATCATTATTTTGTTACGCTCCAAGTAATAAATACGCAAATATAATATTACGATGGTTGCGTTTATGCTGTTCTCTTGACTACTGTATTACAAACGTATTGGTATTATTATCTTCGCCATGAACATAATGATTGAAGAATACTTACATTACATCGCCGTACAGAGTTTTAAAACAATTACCTAAGTTATTAACCGTAGTAAAGCCGACGTCCGAAGCTTAGGTATGACTCCTATAGGGACATAGGTAAGAATTTCATTTATTTATTTTTATTTAATGTCTATCCTGTTCAGTCATTGTAAAAACTGATTTGCAAAGGAGGACAAAATATATATGTTTTAAAAAACGTATTTAGAATCTACCCACTCAGTTACAGAACTGATTTTCAGTGGGGGAGAAGTAGGCGGCGACACCATGATGAGCGAACTAGGAACACCGAGCAATCAAGCTGGACACGGCATATTTAAGTAGGAACACCGAGCAATCAAGCTGGACACGATTCTATCCGCATCCTTAGAATTATTTATAAGCCTCGTTGCTAGGACGGCTCCAAAGTCACCTTACACATTCGTAAGGCAAGAAGTGATGGACCTAAACCCACATCAGAAGTTAAAAACCTTCTACCTAAAGCGGGTTTCGAACTCTGAACCTTCTGAAACTCTCAACACAAGACAACGAGCCACACAACATGGGAACTGTAGACGAGGTAGGAACATAGATCTGTCTCGAGCTATCTAGACCAGTCTTGGGGAGGAACGCGTTCCCTTTTCAGGAACTTTTGTGGGAACGCGTTCCTTTTTTAGATCAGGAACTTGGAACCTCAAAGTTACTATTTCGTAGGAACTTGGAACGAATTTAACGTTCCATTATAAGTTCCTTTCGCCGACGTAGTCCCGTCGAATTCCAGTATACCTGATATTGTACACTGCCGCATGAAAAATATCAATGTGACATCTTGTGTTTTCGAAAATGGCACCACCCTCGTCAGATGACCTGGGACTAACTTTAAAATAAGAGTAATGATAAATTAACTCATTTCTCATTTATTTTTGTTAAAATCAGTGTGGGTATAAGAAACGTGAAAGTAATAAGTTCCTTTTGAGGAACGTTTCAGTTCTTTTTTTATTGAAAAGGAACGAGGAACGTCTCAGTTCTTTTTTAAGCAGAAGTAACTTAACTTTTCAAAGTTCCTTTTTGGGGGAACGTGCCCAAGACTGATCTAGACGGACGATTAGGTCATCACATCAGGACGGTTTAACATCAGCTAATCCGGTAAACGGATTTTTGCAGCCACCAAGCGTGACAGAGTACTGCATGTCCTATAGTTAGCTCGATGAGAAAGCAGAACATACTAGCTGGTAGTTAACAACCTCTGCTAGAAGACACTTTAGAATGAATCGTGCGGCGCGGGAGACGTTTGATGGCACATCGTGACAGCCACGGGCGAGCGAAGCGGAAAACTCTTGCATTCAACCTACATTATTACGAGATTCTTAATAATTACATGTTTATTATGACATCTTAGTATTTGTAAACTTAAGTTTGTGTATGTAAATAGCTGAAAGGACACATTCACTAAAAAAATTGTTGTGCAATATGAAACGTACTTTTTTTTAGAATTGAAATTGAAATTGAAAATATAAATTTGTCAAAGATAAATTTAAGCATAAACATTGCTTTTTCGAAACTATCCAGGTGAGACCTATACAAAATTAAAACTAATTTACTTTAAAACACATTAAAGGTAAATTAACTTAATTTGTTTAATTATTTGCCTACACCTTACTTGGTCATTACCCAAAAAAGTAGTCGAATAAACATTACCTGTAGACATTGCCCATGAAAAAGTATTATGATAAACCAAGGGCAGGCTTAGATTTACCCAAAGAAGATACATTTTAGCCTAGAACCTTAACCAAAGATATTTATTATTTATTTTATTTATTTATTATTTATTTAACGTCTATCCTATTCAGTTATAAAAACTGATTTACAAAGGAGGAAAACTAAATAAATCTAATTACATAGATGCAGGAACTACAATAAACTACATTTAAGTACATATTTGAAATATTAGCATTACAACAACAATGCATTTAAACACAACAATTTCGTTAACAAATAAAAATGTTATATAATTGGATGAGCGAAGCGAAGACTTCAATTTCACTGACCCCCCAAAAAATTTAGCTCCAATGTTTTTTGTTTTTTTTTGTTTTTTTTTGTCTGTATTTTTGTCTGTTTGTTAGCAGGATTCCGGGCAAACGGCATTAGCGATCTTGATGAAAATTTGACAGGACCTTCGAAATCTCTGAACTTAGAGGTGTATTGTTTTTGGGTACAATCGATGAAATATTTCTCATGAATATCGTACTTTTACGATTTTTTTCGATTTTTAGTGCCATATTTTCGTGTCATTTTGGGCCGATTCTGACCAAACAGGTGGGGCTACAACGTTCATATTATATATGGACATTAAGGTTATGGTAATGTAGTACCTTTTGAAAGAAAAAGTTGGAAAAATTAGCCAGAATCCATAGAAATAAAGCTTTTAATATAAGTTTTTTTACGGTTTAGTGCGATATTTTCGTGCCATTTGGGCCGATTCTGACCAAACGGGTGGGGCTACAACGTTCATATTATACATGGACATTAAGGTTATGGTAATGTAGTACCTTTTGAAAGAAAAAGTTTAAAAAGTTAGCCAGAATCTATAGAAAAAAGCTTTTAATATAAGTTTTTTACGGTAAATAATAACATTTGACAAGTAACAAA
Organism: Sweltsa coloradensis; assembly: GCA_024449915.1. Taxonomy (NCBI): domain Eukaryota; kingdom Metazoa; phylum Arthropoda; class Insecta; order Plecoptera; family Chloroperlidae; genus Sweltsa; species Sweltsa coloradensis. Next base: position 447 of record JAMZAV010006019.1, on the reverse strand, counting down.
AGAAACTTGACAACAATCACCTACAAGGCATAGGCAGTAAAGCAAAACACTTGCAAAAGTAAAGATATCCCACGCAAACTAAAAGCTTAAAAAAGCTTTTCCATCAACGCGGCGGGACTTTAGCGTTTTCCTAGTGTATTTAATGAATGAATCAAATATAAAAAAGGTTACTTTTTTACGCTAGAACATGTAAGGGAGCGAAGCACCGATATAAGCATCACTTGTCCGTCCGTCTGTGTGCGTGTCACGTCTCACGATAAAACCGAGCACGACCACCGACTAGCATGCGTTTCTTTGTTGATACTGTCCTTCAACCAGGATGATACAGAATAATGTTGGTGATAGGTGTCTAAAAGACCCGTTACACTATCAACCTGTTGACAACTTTTATACAAAGTTGAAACGGAAATACTCGCACTGCCACCAAAAACTACATTAGAATAGTTA